>SJXQ01002208.1:266760-295755 GCA_006408695.1 Aepyceros melampus
CGCTGGGCAGAGGGAGGGCTCGGGTGAGCAGCGACGCTCCCTCGCCCAGCTCCTCCCTGCCCTTCCCTAGGGGAGGGGGCCCGTGGCACGAGGGACGTGTCTGCAGCGCTTACTCGGCACGCGAACCAGAGGGCGGACGGGGCTTGGGCGGGGCGCCCCAGAGCAGGATTCTGGGTGGGCACAGCCTCCTGGGGAGAGACGGAGGGACTGTTTGCCCCGCCCTCCCCTCCGGCACCTGCCAGGCTGGTTCGGGCCCTTCTCTTTTGGTCCAAACAAGGATAAAAGGAGGGTAGCCCCCGACTCCCTCCAAAATCCTGCCCTTCCTGGGAGTTGAGTGCACACACAGCTTGTACGGTGGGTCCAGGTGTGAAGGCTCAGTTGCCCCCTTGGCTCCTGCCTGCTCTGTGTAGGAAATGCCCTGCACTCGGAAGAGCAGCTCCAGGCTCGTGGAAAGAGGGAAGCCCTGGTGTAGGTTGCGGCAGGCGCTCCGGGTGAGGGTGACTGGTGTAAGTAACTGCCAGGGGCCGCCAGTATCAGGGAACAACCCGAGGATGTAGAAAGCCCAGGCTGCAGATCCGAGTCCACGTCACCCTCAGGTGGCTCTGGGTGGAGCCGAAAGGTCTCGGGCCTGGACTGCCAGCTGCCTGTCTGGAAACTGCCTCCTGGAGGGGTAGTGGGCTGGAGCTGAACTCGGCTGTCACCCACGCAAGCGGGGGCTGGAAACATCAGGCAGCTGCCTCCTGGGAGCGGCCGGACCCAAGGGACCCATGAGAAATCTCCCCTGGCACTGCCATCCTGCTTAGGACAAGGCTGCGTGGCTGGAACCAACACCCTGCAGCTGAGAGGCAGATGGAAGCTGGCAGCCCTCACGCTGGGTCTGGAGGCAGACAGCCCAGGGCGGGTCCAGGAGGCTCCTGTCCCTGATGCCCTTTCCTCCAGAGGAGATGCCTCGTCCTCACGCACAGGACAGAGAGAGGAGAGGGTCCACTTCTCTCTCCTAGAGTGGATCCTAGCACTTGTGCAAACCACCCCTTCCCTGTCCAGAGAGAGAGCTTGGTCACACAACCAGCCTCACTAGGAGGTGGGAGCGCTGCAGTCCTGGCCGGGCACGTGACCTGCCAAAGGTCAGCCTGAGCTCTAGGAAGTGCAGGAGGCTACTGGAGCCTCCTGGATGCCTTGGCCCCACTGCTTCCAATGTTCCTTCACAACCACTCCACTCTGTACCTAGAGGTCATGTTTTATGAGAGATAAAATTGCATGAAGTGATTCATAATTCAGGAATCAGTTGAAAATCATGGGCTGGCGGGTGCCTTTCATGAGTTTTGCCTGCAGATTACTGGCAGAGTTGAGTTACTGATGCTGAAACCTGGAGGCTTCCCTCAGCCCCCACAGAGCCCGTGGGCATTGGCAGCCAGAGGCGTCCTGTCCAGTGGAAGGCGCCCGTGTTCATTCCCTGCTGGTAGCTTCTCTGCTCCCTCAGTCCCTGTGGAACGGAGCTGGGGACAGTGAGGGTGGCCTGAGGCAGCCGTGGCCCAGCCAGCCTGCCCCAAGGCTCATAGAGGAGCAGCCAGTCTCCTGTGCCCAGTGTCCGTCATGGGGTGAGGGGTGTTTCAGTTTGGAGACACGGAGCACAGAGTGCCAGCCAGGGTGGTCCTGGAAGAGAGGGGGCCAGCCCAGCGCCCACTCTCCGGCCTTAGTCCTGTGTGCGCCGGATACTCCAGCTTCCTCCTGCCCAGATGCCTATTCTCCAGTCCCTATGGTCACCTATGGTTAAACCCATGCACAGGGACCCACTTCCTTCAAGCAGCTGCCCTGACCCTGCCCCTGCAGGGAGCACGTACGTGCCGTGTCCTCCCGGGTCCCTGGACCGCTGACTGCACTGTCACTGGTCCGTCTCATCTTCCCAGCTGGACTGGGACCTGCACGGTGCACCTGCAAGGGGCCGGTCACAGAGGGTCCCAAAACCTCAGTGAGGAACTGGGACTCATCAGGAGGGGAGGGGAGCTGTGGACAGATTTCAAGGAGAGCAGCACTGGTTAACTGCACACTGGCTGCTTGGCACAAAGAAAGCCAAAACTGGGAAGATAAAGGGGTACAGCAGGGCCCCCACCACGTCCCAGTCCTCCTGCTTCCCAGCCCGCTCTCTGGGCCTGGAGGAGGGTCCTCTCCGACTGGTCCGGTGTGGACCCCTGGGCAGCGTCACTGCGTGGTGACAGCCGGGCACACGGGGCCCTGGGGCCACATGCAGCCGCCCAGGGCTTCCAGGAGCCCAGGTGCAAGCGCCGGGACAGACATCTGACAGACAGACTCACCACCTAGGGTGGAAACACCTGGTTCCTGGGAATCTGGAACTTAGCTTTTTTAAGGCCCTTTCCTTGGCCCTCGCCCTTCTGGGCTGCTGTGTCTCCTCCTGACTCCTCCCCCTGAGACGTGTGGCTGACAGGAGCATCCCTAGGACCTGAGCTGCTCAGCAGCTCCCACTGCGGTCCAGCCTCTCAAGGGGCCGCTCCACCGTCTGTTGGAAACAGGGGAACTCGCGGTGGAAAGGCCCCCTGCACGACGGTCAGGAGACAGCTGCGCGGGGACGGCCACGCCTACGCCGCCTTCACCACCTGCCCACGCCCCTGGGTTCACGGACTCCGTTCTCCTAGTTAAGGGCCTCGGAGATCCCCTCGGTGCTTCTGGAAGCGTTCTGGAACGCGAGTGCAGGAAGCTGGCACACACTTTCCGTATTCTGGTCCTGCAATGCGGCTCAAGCCTTTCCCCTTCACGACCACACTGGCAGTGTCGGGAGTCACTGTGATAATTTTCTTAGATCATTTTTCCGTTTAGTTGCTCTGATTAACTCCAAGGGCCACATGCCTACATGCGTCTCTAACTGGAGCATGCACAGCCCCAGTTCCAGGCACGGAGGACGCAAAACAGAGTGTCTGTGATACAGCTTCCTGGGGCATCATATTTATTCCCGGTGCTTTAGAAAGACTGTCCCCTTCCCTACTCACTTGGAAGAAAGGACAGGGAAGAGGTGGGGAGGGGAGAAGTGCTGCAGGAAAGGCCATCCAGCCTCTTGACATCCAGCCCCCACCCAGATGGGACCAAGGGGTGGGCTTGCATCAGGGCGGCCTCTCGTCTTGTCCCCAAGCAGTGCCAGGCTGTCATCTGAGCTGGCCAGGTATTTTGAATACGATGCTTCTGAAGGCCACGGTGGTGTAGGGCATCCTCTTGATTTGAATCTGGGGCAGAGAACACCCTTGTGTTCTCCTGGACCGTGTTCTCTCTCCCCAGGCATCAGGGTTCACACAGCGTGCACTGTCTACACCACTCACAGGGTGCGCCCAGCCCCGGCCTCCAGGGGCCCAGGGTTCAGCATCTTCCTGCCCTCCACTTCAATGCAGGGGGTGTGGCCTGACCTTCCTCCCTCGCTGGCCATGGGGAATTACCCTGGGCTCACTTTGTGGTGAGGATTCCGGTTGGGCAGCCTGCAACATAAGTGCTTTAAAGTAAAGTTCTAGAATCTCCCAGCCACCCCTACTGTCTCTGGCTGTGGCTGGAGGGGGTCTGGGACACTCAGGCTGCCCAGCATTGGG
This sequence comes from Aepyceros melampus, assembly GCA_006408695.1. Lineage (NCBI taxonomy): Eukaryota > Metazoa > Chordata > Mammalia > Artiodactyla > Bovidae > Aepyceros > Aepyceros melampus. Next base: position 270,348 of record SJXQ01002208.1, read on the forward strand.
GTAGCTTCTGGAGGGCGACACACCCAGGGAGCCCCAGGGCCTCACCAGGTCTAGGGGCATGGACCTCTGACCCTCCAGGTTGCTGCCCCTCCCCCTCACAGACTGTGAAGGGATAAGCAGTTCATCCTGGGCTCCCACTTCAGGGCCCAAGAGGTTCAACCCATGCTGAGGTCAGCAGAAGGGGAGGGACTCAGGGTGACTGAACGACCCCCACCTAGGGCTCCTATCCCCCTGTATATCCTGCATGCAGGACACATGCAAAGTCCTTCATATGGCCCCACCCCAAGCCCATGGTCATCACCTGTCACCCGGGGAGTCCTCATCAAAGGGCGGCTCACTGGATGGCCGAGCGGCTCCTTCTGGTCCACGTTCACTCACGGATGCCTCATGGGTCACTTCAAGTGACCCCTTCATTGCTGGGGTCAATGGTTATCATTGTTTCAGAGAGATTTTTCTATCTCAAGAGAGGGATACAGTGGGAACATGGTGTTGCCCACTCAGGTAACTGAGCAGCTGCAGCTCCCAGAAGTCCGGTCCCATGAAGGGCAGGGACCCAGGCCCCACGAGCACAGAACCACTCCCAGGCTCCATGCATCCAGGTGAGTGGCTGTCACAGAAGGTGCTGACTGAGTGGGAAAGTCTGTGATTCTTATACTCAGCTCAGCATCAAGAAGTAGGGACTCTGGCACCAGGTCCCTTCTGCAGGCGACACCTTCTGGTGGCAGCACTGCCCAGCAGGCACCAGCTGCTGGGACAGACTTTGGCCACCTCATCTGCTCAGCAGCCACCATCCAATAAACAGTCAATCTCGTCTCGTCCACTCACATACTCCGTGACAAGGAGTGACACTTACTCAGTCTCAATCACCTGGAGGAGCTTTCCAGACCCTGATGCTCTGGACTTTGCAAGAAAAGTCTCTGGAGGCTGAAGGAATTCTGCTGACTCTTGTTAGTGGCCTTCCTGAAAAAGAGACCACCCTCATCATATTTATCTCAATAAGGTCATCAGCAAGTTCATCATTAGAAAGCTTGGGAGACCAGGAGACAGTGGGTTGACTTATTCAAAACACTGAAGGAAAAAGTATGTCAACCAAGAATCCTGTGGCTGGCAAAACAAGAGAGGTCTTTAGCACTAGGACTGTTTTGCATAAAGGACTCTGGACAGTAACTCAAAAACAAATGTATATAAGGGGAAAATAGGAAGTAACCACACAAGCCAAAAGAAATATTCAGAAAAGATGTGAGATCTTAAGTTTACATCTCAAGCTGGTCCTCAGCTCAGAGACTGCCCACAACAATTAGAAGCACAAAAACAGTATCAGTAACTTTCACAAACAGCAAACCCTAGGGAAGAGGGGGAAACTTATTTCCAGAGTTACCACATTATTGCACTCAAACATCTAGTTTTCATCAAAAAATATCACAAGGAAGAGGAGCAATATCAAAATGGTGGAACAGGAGATTTCTACTACCTTCCCCCAAAGAAAACCAATTTGGATGGCCACCCACAGACCAGACAGCCTTTGTGAGAGCTCAGAGTCCAGGAGTGGGTGCCAGCACAAGGCTGGACGGAAACAATCAGGTACTGGGCACATTCAAGGGAGAGAGAGGAACAGATGGCGTTTTCTCATGTTGCCCCTCCCCCAAGGGGACAATTCAGGACTAAACTAGACCTTCCTGGTCTGAAGAGTCTGCATGGTAAGCACCCACCTGACGCCTCCCCCCACACCCTTCCTTGTGGATGCGCTGACAGCCGTGAAAACGCACTCAGGCAGTCAGGGAGCCTGAGCAGAAAACTGGGTTGGCAGGCCTAGGAGAAACCACAGAATGGACCACCAAGCAGGCCCCTAGGGAAAGCAAAGGGATACTGTCAGCCAGGCTCTGCAGGACCCAGAGAGGGCACCTGAGCTTCAGCGTTTGCCACAAGATGTGTGGAGCAGGTGTCCCCACAGTAACAATGTGAGAATTCCTAGCACAGCCCACAGAGGGTGTTTCTCTCCTGAAGTCAGCCAGTAAGGACTGGAAGAGGTCACTTCTCCTCAGATGTGAAGACAGCAACACAGGGCTTCAAGACCAAGGTATAAAATAAATAAGTCACAGGGAGGTAGTGTACAGCATAGGGAATACAGTCCATAAAATTGCAGTAACTTTTTATGATGACAAAAGGCTCCTGGACTTATCATTGTGATCAATTCATAATATATAAAAATGTTGACTCACTATGCTGTACACCCCAAACCAATATTGTATGTCCACTATACTTCCATAAAAAAATCTTTAAAGAAATAAAATTTAAGGAAACATGATACCCTCAGTGGAACCCAGTAATGTCTAATAACTGACCGCAAAGAAATGGAAATCTGCAATTTACCCAATAAATAATTCAAAATAACTTTTAAGGAATCTCGGTAAGCTAATAACCAGAGGACAATTCACCAAAAGTCTGAAAACAATACATGAACAAATGAAAAGTTCTGCAGGATGAAAGAAATCATTTTAAAAAAAGAATTATGTAGACATTCTTAGACTGAAGAATACAATGGCTGAAATTAAAATGCAATGGACAACATCAACAGCAGAATGGATCGAGAGAAAGAACTTGTGTAGTAGATAGGACCTTGAAATTATTCAACCAGAGGAGGAGAAAGGTAAAAGAATAAAGATTGAAAAAAGAATCCTGTGAATCCTGTGAACAGTCTAAGTATTGGAGTCTCAGAAGAAGAGAGAGACAAGAGCTCAGAAAGTATATTTAAAGAAACAGTGGCTGAAAACTTCCCAAATCTGGGGAGAAATGTTGATATCTGAGTTTATGGAGCTCATAGGTCATCTGAAATTTTCAATACACACAATCTTGTCCCTATTTTTCAACAATACTGTCTAAAATAAAAGACAAAGATAGACTTTTAAAGCAACAACACAGAAAAAATCTATCTCATACAAGGGAACCCCCAGAATGCTATTAGCAGAGTTCTCAGCAGGAAGCTTTCAGGCCAAGAGCGTGGGATGATATAATATTAATAAACATTCTAAAAGAAGAAAAACTGCCAACAAAGAATACTTTACCTGGTAAAGTGTTCTCTCAGAAATGAGGTAGAGACTTTTCCAAACAATCAAAAACAGAGGGAGTTCATTACCACTAAAAGCTGAAAGGAGTTCTTCAAGTTGCCTTGAAAGGGCATGATACTCATATGAAAACAGAGGATGCAAGTAGATAAAGAAGGTAAAGATAAGCATGTAGCCAAACTCAGCAGATGATGATGAAGCTGAAACTCCAGTACTTTGGCCACCTGATGCGAAGAGCTGACTCATTGGAAAAGACCCTGATGCTGGGAAAGATTGAGGGCAGGAGGAGAAGGGGACGACAGAGGATGAGATGGTTGGATGGCATCACCGACTCAATGGACATGAGTTTGGGTGGACTCCGGGAGTTGGTGATGGACAGGGAGGCCTGGCGTGCTGCAGTTCATGGGGTCACAAAGAGTCAGACATGACTGAGCAACTGAACTGAACTGAATGCTGAATATGATTGTGTGTTAGTCATTTAATTCTAATATAAATATTAAGGGACAAAGGTATAAAAGTAACTACAGCTATAAAATTTGTTAATGAATACATGATATAAAAAGAGGTAAACTGTGGCATCCAAAACATGAGGTGGGAGGTAGAGTTTTAATATACAATCAAAATTAAGTTATCAGCATGAAATAGACATATCTGTAAGATGATTTATGTAAGCACTGCAGATGGTGATTGCAGCCATGAAATTAAAAGACATTTACTCCTTGGAAGAAAAGTTATGAGCAGCCTAGATAGTATATTCAAAAGCAGAGACATTACTTTGCTGACTAAGGTCCGTCTAGTCAGGGCTATGGTTTTTCCTGTGGTCATGTATGGATGTGAGAGTTGGACTATGAAGAAGACTGAGCGCCGAAGAATTGATGCTTTTGAACTGTGGTGTTGGAGAAGACTCTTGAGAGTCCCTTGGACTGCAGGGAGATCTAACCAGGCCATTCTGAAGGAGATCAGTCCTGGGATTTCTTTGGAAGGAATGATGCTAAAGCTGAAGCTCCAGTACTTTGGCCACCTTATGCGAAGAGCTGACTCATTGGAAAAGACTTTGATGCTGGGAGGGATTGGGGGCAAGAGGAGAAGGGGACGACAGAGGATGAGATGGCTGGATGGCATCACGGACTCGATGGACGCGAGTCTGAGTGAACTCTGGGAGTTGGTGATGGACAGGGAGGCCTGGCGTGCTGCAATTCATGGGGTCATAAAGAGTCAGACACAACTGAGTGACTGAACTGAACTGAACTGAACTGATTGCTCAGTGGTAAAGAACCTGCCTGTCAAAGCAGGAGACATGGATTCAATCCCTGATCCAGGAGGATCCCCTGGAGAAGGGAATGGCACTTCTCAGGAAAAACCCACTCCAGTATCCTTGCCTGGGAAATCCCATGGACAGAGGAACCTGGAAGGCTACCGTCCATGGGGTTACAAAGAAGTCAGATGACCTGGGGATATACTGGGCTACAGCTAATGGAAGTTCTTGACTTAAATTCTTACTTATGACCTTACCAATAACTGATAGCTATATTTTTATGTCACTTGCTTTAGAAAATTGTTTCTGGTATTTCCAGATACGTAACTGAGCCTCTGATAAAATGATGCGTGCATGCTAAGTCACTTCAGTTGTGTCCAACTCTTTGTGACCCCATGGACCATGGCCTGCCAGGTTCCTCTGTCCATGGGATTCTCCAGGTAAGAATGCTGGAGTGGGTTGCCATACCCTTCTCCAGGGGATCTTTCCAACCCAGGGATCAAACCTGCACCTCTTATGTCTCCTGCATTGGCAGGTGGGTTCTTTACCACCAGCACCACCTAGGAAGCCCCATAAATTATCATATGATCCAATAATCCCACTGCTGGACATGTATCCTGAGAAAACCATAATTGAAACAGACAAATGTACCCCAGTGTTCATTGAAGCATTATTTACAATAGTCAAGACACAGAAACAACCTAGATATTCATCCACAGATGAATGGATAAAGAAGTTGTGGTACTATACACAATGGAATACTGCTCAGCCATAAAAAAGAACACATGGGAGCCAGTTCTAAAGAGGTAGATGAACCTAGAGCCTACTACACAGAATGAAGTCAGAAAGACAAAAACAAATATCATAAATTAATGCATATATATGGCATCTGGGAAGATGGTACTGATGAACCTATCTGCAGGGCAACAATGGAGATGCACACGCAGAGAACAAACTTGTGGACACCATGAGGGAAGGCAAGGGAGGGGTAATTCAGAGAGCAAAACTGCAACATACACAGCACCATACATAAAGTAGACAGCCAAGGGGAATTTGCTTTAAGATGTGGGGAGCTCTAACTTGGTGCTCTGAGACAACCTCAGGATGGGATGGGATTGGAGGTGGAAGGGAGATTAAAGGGAGGGGACATGTGTATACCTAGGGCTGATTCATGTTGATGTGTGGCAGAAACTGTCTCAGTATTGTAAAGCAATTACCTCCAATTAGAAATAAATTAAAATAAAAAGCACCTCTATTAAGTCAATGTCCTCCAGAAAACAGGGCCTCCCTGGTGGCTCAGAAGCAAAGAATCTGCCTGCAATGCAATGAACCCGGGTTCAATCCCCGGGTCAGGAAGATCCCCTGGAGAAGGAAATGGCAACCCACTCCAGTATTCAGGCCTGGAGAATTCCATAGACAGAGGAGCCTGGGTTCATGGGGTCGCAAAGAGTCAGACACTCCAGAGAAAATGAACCAGTAGGTTACACATGGATGGCTAGAAAGAGACTTTTTAGGCGGGATTGACTCACATGATGATGGAAGCTGAGAAGTCCCAGAAGCTGCCGTGCCATCTGCAAGCTGGAGGCCTGGGAAAGCTGGTGGTGTGGTTCCTCTCCAAACCTGGAGGCAGGAGAACGGGGGCAGCAGCAGCACAAGTCCCACTCTGAGCCTGAAGGCCTGGAAAGCAGAACCAAAGGCAATTTTAGGAGACAGAAGTCCAGGCTCAGAAAACAAGCTCCATCCTCCACCCTGTCACCCCCTAATTGTCCGATGCTCCTTCCCCCAACCCTGCCTTTTTGCTGTCTCCAGGCCCTCAGAGGACTGGGCAAAACCCTCACTGATGACCATGACCCTTTCCAGAGTCTCTGAATTCAAATGCTAATCTCTTATGGAAACAACCCCACAGACACACCCAGAATAGTCTTACCAGCCTTCTGGGCATCCCTTAGCCCAGTCAAGTAACCATCTTAGCACTGAACTCTGCAGTCTGGGTCCATTCCCCGCTGCCCACACTGCCCTGCTGGCCCAGGGCCCCCCCAACGTTGCCTGCCTTCCTCCCTCTGGGGACCCCCTTTTGGTCCATTTTCCTTTCTTCCTGGGCCTTTCCCTGACACCAGCATCCACCCGACTCTCCTCCATCTCCCTCCTTCTGTTACTGAATAACGCAAGTCCCTGTGGCCTAAAGCACAGTTCAGTTCAGCCCAGTCGCTCAGTTGTGTCTTTGCAACCCCATGGACTGCAGCACACGAGGCTTCTCTGTTCATCACCAACTCCCAGAGCATACTCAAAGTCATGTCCATTGAGTCGGTGATGCCTTCCAACCTTTCATCCTCTGTCGTCCCCTTCTCCTCCCGCCTGCAATCTTTCCCAGCATCAGGGTCTTTTCCAATGGGTCAGTTCTTCGCTTCAGGTGGCCAAAGTGTTCGGAGTTTCAGCTTCAGTATCAATCCTTCCAATGAATATTTTGGACTGAGTTCCTTTTGGATGGACTGGTTCAATCTCCTTGCTGTTCAAGGGACTCTCAAGAGTCTTCTCCAACACCACAGTTCAAAAGCATCAATTCTTTGATGCTCAGCTTTACTTTTAGTCCAATTCTCACATCCATACATGACTACTGAAAAAATCATAGCTTTGACTAGATGGACCTTTGTCAGCAAAGTAATGTCTCTGCTTTTTATATGCTGTCTAGGTTATTCATAGCTTTTTTTCCAAGAAGCAAGCGTCTTTTAATTTCATGGCTACAGTCACCATCTGCAGTGATTTTGGAGCCCAAGTTTACCACTATTTCCACTATTTCCCCATCTATTTGCTATGAAGTGATGGGACCAGATGCCATGATCTTAGTTTTCTGAATGTCGAGTTTTAAGCCAGCTTTTTCACTCTCCTTTAACTTTCATCAAGAGACTCTTTAGTTCTTCACTTTCTGCCATAAGAGTGGTGTCATCTGCATATCGGAGGTTATTGATATTTCTCCCGGTTGAAATCTTGATTTCAGCTTGTGCTTCATCCAGTCCAGCATTTCTCATGATGTACACTGAATATAAGTTAAATAAGCAGAGTGACAATATACAGCCTTGACCTACTCCTTTCCCAATTTAAAACTAGTCTGTTGTTCCATGTCCAGTTGTGTTTCTTCTTGATCTGCATACAGATTTCTCAGGAGGCAGGTGAGGTGGTCTGGTATTCCCATCTCATTCAGAATTTTCCACAATTTGTTGTGATCCACGCAGTCAAAGGCTTTGGCATAGTCAGTAAAGCAGAAGTAGATGTTTTTCTGGAACTCTCTTGCTTTTTCTATGATCCAGTGGATGTTGGCAATTTGATCTCTGGTTCCTCTGCCTTTTCAAAACCAGCTTGAACATCTGGAAGTTCATGGTTCATGTTCTGTTGAAGCTTGGCTTGGAGGATTTTGAGCATAACTTCGCTAGTGTGTGAGATGAGTACAATTGTGCGGTAGTTTGAGCATTCTTTGGCATTGCCTTTCTTTAGGATTGGAATGAAAACTGACCTTTTCCAGTCCTGTGGCCACTGCTGAGTTTTCCAGATTTGCTGGTATATTGAGTGCAGCACTTTCACAGCATCATCTGACTGTAAAGCTTAGTAAGGCCAAACAATACTAAAACATTGGGGTCTGGGGCAGAGAAAGGTTTGTTACAGGCCATGCGAGGAGATGGGTAGCTCATGCCCATAACACCAAGTTACTGAAAGTTTTCAGCAAGCCTCTTTAAGAACAAAAGGTGAGGGAGGGGAGTGGTTAGTTGTTGCAGATTTCCTGCTGTCAGGTCCTTTGTTCCCAAGGTCAGATCATAGTCTGGTAATGATGTTCCTGTAAATTGCTATCAAACGATGTTATTCTCTGTCCTGACAAGAAAGGGCAAGGTCCCAGGGCACAGCTGTCACAGGGTCCAGGCCCTGGCTAAGAAGAGGCAGAGCTCAGCTCACAGCTCCCTCAGGGCCAGTCACCATAGCCTGCCCAGCTGTCATCGCTGAGGCAGCCAGGCACCCAACCCAGCTGGCCCTCAGCCGCCCAAAGAGGGAGAGACCAGGTCTCTCAGACTGCGACCCAGGCAGATGGCCACTGCTACTGGGTCACAGAGACCAGCATGGAGGCGAGGCTTAGCACTCCTCAATGCCTCGGCCTCGGCTACGGGGTGGTCTTGGCGAGGGCTCTGGAGTCCTGCAGGACACAGTCTCCAGCCTGTTCTCTGGGGCCCGCAGGCCAGGTGCGCTGGCGGGCTTCGGGGAGAAGGCCAGGATCGTCTCTTACCTCGCTCTCCTCCACCTCAGGACAGTCTCTTACCTCGCTCTCCTCCACCTCAGGACAGTCTCTTACCTCGCTCTCCTCCACCTCAGGACCGCCGCTCGTCGACTCCTCTAACTGTCACTCCTTAACCTACTGTGGCTTGTGGGCGGGGCTCACTGCTGCACTGTCCAATGACTGAGCAGGACTACTAATGGCAGCTCACTGACAGTTGGTTGCCAGTGGGCACCATCCCCCAGGTACCAACCAATGGCTGAGCAGGACCTGCCCTAAGGGTGCCGAGCGATGATACACAGCAATGGCTGCTCTGCTAAGGGCGGAGCTCACTGAGCTCTGCTACACTTCCTCCTCTCTTTTCTCCTCAGCTCCCCACCCCCAACCTGGGCATTCAGGGGATGGAATGAGGACGCCATCACGCAGAAAGGCACACTTGCCAGTGAGAACTCAAACACCCCCTGGGAGGCAGAGCCAATGGGGTGTCACAGGAGAGGGGCCGGTCTGGAGGTCCAGGGGCCTCTCTGAGGGGTGACCTGCAGGGGACACTGGGGAGGGGCAGGGCCTGGCTGTGGGAGGAAGAGGGGATTCTCCGGAGAGAACTGAGGTCCAGGGAGGTCCTGGAAGGGAGAGGCTAGGAGCCGGGGAGAAAGCCCACCCCCCAGAGGGGGCCTGACATGTGTGGGCTCAATCATAAGACCCAGGTGGCACGCTGTCCACACGGGCCAGAGTGCCAAAGGGCCGGTTGGGAGTTTAACAGAAACGGCCTGGTACCTGGTGGGGAGCAGCCCTCACCTGCCCTTCTGGGGACTAACCTCAGCCTGCACAGGCCAGTCAGTGTGTGGTTTCCTGGATGAACCAGCTCCTGTGGAGCCTGTGAGATGATACTGAGCTGGCACGGAGGTGAGATGGCGCCCAGCACCTGCCATGTGCGTCCAGCTCTGCAGGAACACCTTGATGGCTCCAGAGGATGGATGCTCCCACGGACTCCACCCCCACGCTTCCTGACCTGCTCCGGCCCTACTGCCCTCCCTGCCGGGCCCCCCACGACTGGTCACCCTCCCACTGCCTGCACCGTGGGCAACTCTCATTCTACAATAAGGAAAGCCCAACCATGTGATTTGGGGCATTGGGATTATATCAATTTTCCAGTAGAATCGATTCCACAGTAGAGGACCTGGTTTCCCTGAGGGCCAGCTGTCAGAAGGGGTCCCATGGAACTTCCTGTGTTTGGGGAAACATCGTTGTTACATCGAGGGTGACCCACAGTCTGGCTCTGCTGGAGCCCCTCATGGAGATGAAAGTCGGCCATTCGTCTCCTCGGCACAGTAAGTGACGTCAGAGAGAGAAAGATATCATGACATATCGCTGAAAACTGGGATGTATAAATTCATACAGATGAATTCATTTACACAGTAGAAACAGACTCACAAAGTTAGAAAAACAACTTAGGTTTATTCAAAAAAGTATTGTGTGTGTGTGTAACTTGCTCACTCCTGTCCAACTCTTTGCAACACCATGGACTGTAGCCTGCCAGGCCCCTCTGTCCATGGAATTTTCCAGGCAACAATTCTGGAGTTATTGCCATTTGCATCTCCAGGTGATGTTCCTGACCCAGGGATTGAACCTGGGTCTCCTGCACTGCAGGCAGACTCTTTACCATCTGAGTATTAAGGAGGAGGGATACATGAGGACTTTGAAATTAGTATATACACGTTAATATATACACATTAATATATATCCAAAAGATAATGAAAAAGACCCTACTGAGCAGCACAGGGAAGTCTACTGAATACACTGCAAAAACCTCTGTGGGAAAAAGAAACTGAAGAAGAATAGACATATGTCTATGGATAAATGAAGCGGGTCCCTGTACACCCACCTCCAAAAAACACAAGGAAATCAAGTCTAATATAAAATGACAATGAAATTACCAGAATTAAAAAAAAAAAAAAAAAAAAAAACTATGGGACATGAAGAAATGCTGCCACCTTGTGACCACTTCCCATAACAACAACTTTAAAAGCTGTGCTGATGGGCACTGAAGATTCACAAGGCCTATAGGGCTCGAAGTGAAAAACATTTCCCCTCAAATAATGTCATAGGCGGAGTCACCAAAAAAATTGAAAATTGGACAATCCTTCAAGAAGTCAAGGCAAAAGGTACGTTTAACTTACACCCTTTGAAGAAAAATCACATGAATAGAGGCCAACGGCACTAAATATTAGAAAGATGCAAATCAAAGCTACAAAGAGCTACAAGCAGTAAGCACTACAGAGGGTGCTGAGAAAAGGGAACCCACCTCCACGGATACAGGGGATGTCAACTGTTCGCAACCACTATGGAGGATAAGGTGGAGGTTCCCTAAACAATGAAAACCAGCATGAAATTAGAATACTCCTACCACCATACCTAAAATAAACTCCAAATAGTATAAATATCAAAACATCAGGATGGATACTATGAAATACTTGAGGGAAATACAGGCAGAACATGCTTTGATGTAAATTACAGCGAGTTTTTTTGGATCCACATCTTAGAATACTGCAAAGTAACCCTAACATAAACTGAGATTGAATTAACCTGAAAAGCATTTGAACAGCTAGGAAACCCTGAAGGAAAAAGGCAAGACTCAGAATGGGAAATTACAATATTTGAAAACGAAGATACCCACAAAGAACCCATCTCCAAAACATACAAACACACGCTGCTAAATATTAAACAATAACAAAATCCAACCACACACACAAAAAATGGGCCACAGTTCAAAATGGACATTTTCATGTAGAAAACATACAAATGGCCATGAAGCACATGAAAAGATACTCAGCATCACTGCTTATTACAAAATTGCAAATTAGATGTCCAATGAGGTATCACCTCACACCCATTAGAATGGCCATCTCAAAAATTCTCCAACAATAAAGCTTGGGCTGCTGTGGGGAGAAGGGTATCCTCCTACAGTCCTTGGGACTGTAAATTGGTATTTGGCTGGAAAGAACAGTATGGAGGTTTAAAAACAAAACAAAGCAAAAAAACCTTAGAACTACAATAATGTCCAGGACCGGAGAAGACAATGGCAACCCACTCCAGTACTCTTGCCTGGAAAATCCCCTGGACGGAGGTGCCTGGTGAGCTGCAGTCTTGAAGACTCAGACACAACTGAGCGACTTTACTTCATTTTTCACTTTCATGCATTGGAGAAGGAATTGGCATCCCACTCCAGTATTCTTGCCTGGAGAATCCCAGGGACAGAGAAGCCTGGTGGGCTGCCACCTATGGGGTTGCACAGAGTCAGACACGACTGAAGCGACGTAGCAGCAGCAGCAGTGTCCAGGACTCACATGCCCAGGCATAAATCCAGAAAAAACGAACATTTTAAAAGACACTGGCACCTTTGAGATCCCAGCTGCACCAGGGACCAAAGCCAAGACACGGAAACAACCTAAGTGAAGAAGGACAGATGAAAGGATAAAGAAGATAGGGTGTGTATGTTGTTGTTGTTCAGTTGCTAAGTCCTGTCTGGCTCTTTGTGACCCCATGGACTGCAGCACACCAGGCTTCCCTGTCTTTCGCTATCTCCTGGAGTTTACTCAAACTCATGTCCATTGAGTCACTGATCCCATGCAACTGTCTCATCCTCTGTTGCCCACTTCTCCTGCCCTCAGTCTTTCTCAGCATCAGGGTTTTTTCCAATGAGTTGGCTCTTCAAATCAGGGGGCCAAAATATTGGAACTTTGAATGAATATTCAGGGTTTATTTCCTTTAGGATTGACTTATTTGATCTCCTTGCTGTCCAAGGGACTCCCAACAGTCTTCTCCAACACCACAGTTCAAAAACCATCCCAAAGAAACAGAAATGCAAGAAGGCAAAATGGTTGTCTCTGGAAGCCTTCTAAACAGCTGAATGAAGAAGAGAAGTGACAGGCAAAGGAGAAAGGGACGCAGACGCACCGTGCACTATGGCTGAGCCGTCAAGAGGGAATACTGCCACGTCCAGCTTCGTGGACACAGACGAAAGCAGAGGTGATCGCACCAAGTGTCCTAAGGGAGTCAAGGAGGATCACTATTATATGACCTCATTGCTAGGTGAAATCTAAAAATGTAACAAATTAACTTCTTTTCCAGGGTAAATAGCCTCACCTGGCTTAGAAAATAAACATAATGTTACTGAAGGAGGAAACAGAACAGGCTCCATCTAAAAGCAGGACTCCATCTTGGGCCGGACTGTGGACTTTGAGCTCTATGCCCAGTATCTATGGAAACGACATACCAACTGGAAAACCAGGCCCCGGAAGGAAGAGCCCCAGGGCTCCCATCACCTAAAAGAAAACCCTAATTATCTGTGTAACTGAATGGAATCATACATTCTATTGTGTTTATTGGGGTATGACCATAAATCTATTGATAATTGTCCACTGTTAACCACCTAGGCTTAAGGCTTATGAATCATGGTTAACTTTGTAACTTTCTTTTTCCTTTGTTCAGACTACTTTCAGGGAATTTTGGGGAGGTGGGTTTGGACACGCACACTTAGGGTATATAAGGTTTTCACAAAAACTGGTCGGGGTCCTTGGCTAAAAGGAGATTCGGCCTTGGGCCCGCCGGTGTAATAAACTGCACTCCACTGTCTGCATTGTCCTTCTGAGTGAGTTTGTTTCCCGGAACGTGTGGCTACAACAAACCCAAAAAAGAACATATATACCTATGTATTATTGAATCATGTTGTATATCAAAAAGGAGAAAATTAACCTCAAAACACTGAACTTCATCCATATAGGACAATGCAAGTTATATAATAAGGAGAAAATGAAAACAGAAAAAATGCTGACTCTATTCCTCTCTTGCCATGATGACCTAGGCTTTGTCACCTGGAACCTAAGCAGGCTTGCATCCTGAGGCTAGGTTGTCATCTCACTAAAAAAGCTGAGAATCTGTTCTAATGAGGTGGATGAACCTAGAGCCTATTATTCAGAATAAAGTAAGTCAGAAAAAGAAAGATAAATATTGTATACTAATGCATATATATGGAATCTAGAAAGATAGTACCGATGAATTTATTTGCAAGGCAGCAATGGAGAAACATAGAGACAGACTTATTGACATGGAGAGAGGAGGAGAGAGTGAGGTGTATGGAGAGAATACATGGAAATTTATTACCATATGTAAAGTGGAAATTCGCTGTACGTCTCAGGGAACTCAAACAGGGGCTCTGTATCAACTAAAGGGGTGGAATGGGGAGGGAGATGGGTGGGAAGTTCAAGAGGAAGAGGACATATGTACACCTATGTCTGATTCATGTTGATGTTTGACAGGAAACAACAAAATTATGTAAAGCAATTATCCTTCAATTAAAAAATAAATAAACTTTTAAAAGATTTTTTTTAACCTGGGAAATTTGTGCCAGGCAGGTGCCTCTGATGTACCTGAAGCAACTGTTGCCCTCTTCCTGAGCCTGCATTCTTTAGACAGCGGTGGGCCTTACTGCAGAGAAACCAAGCCTGCTGCACCCAAAGTACAGCAGAGCCTCTGGGCTGGAAGAGCTCTGAAAAGTTCCCTGGGCTCCAAGTATCCTGCTGGGGGGGGTTCCCACTTCCAGCCTCCAGACTCAGGTTCACCCCAAATACAGATGACTGCACCCTCCACACAGTTCAGTTCAGTTCAGTCATTCAGTCATGTCTGACTCCTTGCAACCCCATGAATTGCAGCACGCCAGGCCTCCCCGTCCATCACCAACTCCCAGAGTTCACTCAAATTCACATCCATCGAGTCGATGATGCCATCCAGCCATCTCATCCTCTGTTGTCCCCTTCTCTTCCTGCCCTCAATCCCTCCCAGCATCAGAGTCTTTTCCAATGAGTCAACTCTTCGCATGAGGTGGCCAAAACACTGGAATTTCAGCTTTAGCATCATTCCTTCCAAAGAACACCCAGGACTGATCTCCTTTAGAATGGACTGGTTGGATCTCCTTGCAGTCCAAGGGACTCTCAGGAGTTTTCTCCAACACCACAATTCAAAAGCATCAATTCTTCAGCGCTCAGCCTTCTTCATAGTCCAACTCTCACATCCATACATGACCACTGGAAAAACCATAGCCTTAACTAGACAGACCTTTGTTGGCAAAGTAATGTCTCTGCTTTTGAATATGCTATCTAGGTTGGTCATAACTTTCCTTCCAAGGAGTAAGTGTCTTTTAATTTCATGGCTGCAGTCACCATCTGCAGTGATTTTGGAGCCCAAAAAATAAAATCTGACACTGTTTCCACTGTTTCCCCATCTATTTCCCAGGAAGTGATGGGACCAGATGCCATGATCTTCATTTTCTGAATGTTGAGCTTTAAGCCAACTTTTTCACTCTCCTCTTTTACTTTCCTCAAGAGGCTTTTTAGTTCCTCTTCATTTTCTGCCATAAGGGTGGTGTCATCGGCATATCTGAGGTTATTGATATTTCTCCCAGCAATCTTGATTCCAGCTTGTGCTTCTTCCAGTCCAATGTTTCTCATGATGTACTCATATAAGTTAAATAAGCAGGGTGACGATATACAGCCTTGACGTACTCCTTTTCCTATTTGGAACCAGTCTGTTTTTCCCTGTCCAGTTCTAACTGTTGCTTCCGGACCTGCATATAGTAGTCTTGCAGAAATTGAGATGTGTCCTAGGGATAAAGGGGAAGGGGAAGAAGTTCCTTAACACTAGCCTTGGGTGTTTCTTCTGGCACATTCCACTTTTTTTTTTTTTTTACTTTATTTTACTTTACATTACTGTATTGGTTTTGCCATACATTGACATGTACCACGGGTGTACATGAGTTCCCAATCCTGAACCCCCTCCCACCTCCCACCCCATATCATCTCTCTGGATCATCCCCATGCACCAGCCCCAAGCATCCTGGATCCTGTATCAAACATAGGCTGGCGATTCGTTTCTTACATGATAGTATACATGTTTCAGTGGCACATTCCACTTTTAACTGACAATGCAGGAACAGGATTTGCCTAAGGCTCTGGTTGCCCAAGCAACAAGGCAGGAAGAAATGCTGTCTCCTTGTTACTGCTTCCCTTAACTTTAAAATCAGTGCTGATGGGCTTTTGATATTCACAAGACCTTTGGGGCTCTAAATGACACCTGCCCTCAAGTAACGTCCTGGAGTAAATCATCATAATGGAATTCACGATAGGGCAGACTTTCAAGAAGCCGATTTCAAGAGATAAATTGCACTCACACGGTATAAGATCAAAAACACCTGGAAAAATACTCCAACTCACTAATAGTAAATCAATGGAAATCAAAACTACAATGAGGCATCAACTCATACTGCTCAGAATGGCAATCATCAGAAAGATCTACCGAGAACAAGTGCTGAAGAGGGTTAGGGAGAAGGGAGCCCTCCTACACTCTTGGTGGGTTAGGGTTAGGGTTAGGGTTAGGGTTAGGGAGAAGGGTTAAGGTTAGGGTTAGGGAAAAGGAAGCCCTCCTACACTCCTGGTGGGTTAGGGTTAGGGCATAGGGTTAGGTTTAGGGGAAAGGGAGCCCTCCTACACTCCTGGTGGGTTAGGGTTAGGGTTAGGGGTTAGGGGTTAGGGTCAGGGTTAGGTTAGTGTTAGGGTTAGGGCTAGGGAAAAGGGAGTCCTCCTACACTCCTGGTGGGTTAGGGTTAGGATTAGGGTTAGGGTTAGGATTAGGGCTAGGGCTAGGGCTAGGGTTAGGGTTAGGGAAAAAGGTTAGGGTTAGGGTTAGGGTTAGGATTATGGAAAAGGGAACCCTCCTACACTCTTGATGGGGATGCAAATGGCTGCAGGAACTATGGAAAACTGCATGGAGGCTCCTTACAAAACAAAAGGAGAGGAACCATATGACCCAGAAATCCCACTTCTGGGCTTAGATCTGGAAATAATCATAATTCAAAATGAAGCATGCACCTCTTGACTTAAAAAATAGTTACAACCTAGAATTTGTGTTTATGTTTTATTTGGTGGGAATTTTTAGGACCTCACACCTGGGAGACAGTATCTCAAGTAACCCTGGAGAACTGACCCTCAACTTCTAGGTTGAGACTATTTTTTTAAGTTGACAAGCTGTTTTCCAGGCAGCACAATTTACTATAGCCAATACATAGGATCAACTAAAATGTCCATCCACAGAAACATAAGACTAAGTGGCACACCTCTACACAGGAATACTGCTCATCCATAGAACAGAACAGAATACTGGCATTGGCAGCAGCACGCATAGAGGGAGTGATTGTCATACTAAGCAAAAGAAACCAGACAGAAAAAGACAAATGTCATACATATCCCTTACAAGTGTAATCTATAAATTTATACAAATGAAACTCTTTAACAGAAGAAACATAGACTCACTAACTTAGAAAACCTACTTATGAGCAGAGGGACACATGAAGAATTTACAATTAACATATACACATTAATATGTATCCTATAGATAAGCAAAAAAATCTACCAAAAAGCACATGGAAGTCTACTGAACACACTGTAAAAAAAACTTCATGGGGAAAAGAACCCTGAAAATAATAGATATACATATATGTATACTGAATTAAGTTTCTCTATACGCACACAGAGAAAAACCCCACAACATCAGAAATCAACTCTAATATAAAATAAAAATGACATTCCAAAGTGTGGCGCATGAAGAAATGCTGCCACCTGTGGCCATTTCCTGTAACAACAACTTTAAAAGCTGTGTTGAGGGGCGCCACCAAGTCCTGTGCATCTGTAAGTAAAAAACAGCCACCCTCAAGAAATATCGCAGGTGTGGTCATCGAAAAAGAACTGAAAACGGGGCAGTCATTCAAGAGACTAATTTCAAGAAGTAAGGTTAACTCACATCCTTTAAAAAAAAAAATACATGTAAAGATGCCAACAGCCCTAAATAATATTTAGGAATGCAAATGAAAACTACAATAAGGTATCACTTCACTCTGGTTGGAATGGCCGTTGTCAAAACTCTGAAAACAGTAAATGCTGGAGAGGGTGTAGGGTAAAGGGAACCGATGCTGAGAATGTAAATTGGTTGCAGCCACCATGGAGGACAGTGTGGAGGTTCCTTAAATAATGACAACCAGCATGAAATTAGAAGACTCCCTAAGCCATGAAATTAAAAGATGCTTGCTCCTTGGAAGAAAAATTATGGCCAACCTAGACAGCATATGAAAAAGCAGAGACATTACTTTGCCAACAAAAGCCTGTCTAGTCAAACTGTGGTTTTCCCTGTGGTCATGTGTAGACGTGAGAGTTGGACAATAAAGAAAGTTGAGTGTCGAAGAATTGATGCTTTTGAACTGTGGTGTGGCGAAGACTCTTGGGAGTCCCTTGGACAGCAAGGAGATCCAACCAGTCCATCCTAAAGGAAATCAGTCCTGAATATTCATTGGAAGGACTGATGCTGAAGCTGAAATTCCAATACTTTGGCCACCTGATGCGAACAGCTGACTCACTGGGAAAGACCCTGATGCTTGGAAAGATTGAGGTGGGAGGAGAAGGGGAAGACAGAGGATGAGATGGTTGGATGGTGTCACCAACCCGATGGACCTGAGTGTGAGTAAGATCCAGGAGTTGTGATGGACAGGGAGGCCTGGTGTGCTGCAGTCCCAAAAAGTCAGACATGACTGAGCAACTGAACTGGACTGAACTGAACACCATACAGCAGAATAAACTCCAAAAAGTGTAAAGATCTAAATGATAGCATTAGAGGCTGCTGCTGCTAAGTCGCTTCAGTTGTGTCAGACTCTGTGCGACCCCATAGACGGCAGCCCGCCCACCATGCTCCCCCATCCCTGATACTATTAGAGTTTTCAGGAAAATATAGACTGAACATGCTTTGGTGAATTTCAAGAGAAAAAAGCAGACTGGTACTTACCAGTGACAAGAACAAGGAGAGAATGAAAATAACTGTTTAATGTATATATGGGGTTTTATTTTGGGGTGATAAAATGTTATGGAACTAGACTGATGTGATGTTGTACAACATTATGAATGTATTATTTTCCACTGAATTTTTTACTTTAAAATGGTTAATTTTATGTGAATTTCACCTTAGGTTTTTGGGGTTTTTTTAATAAGATAGGATCACAACTCCTGTGAACATAAAATACACACATCCAGGACAGGTATTATTTGCATCACTAGTGGGCAGAAATATATATTAATCTCTGCACCAACTGAATTTCAAAATAGCACAAAATCAGGATCAATACTGCCCAGAAAGAAAACTCAGCAATCTCTTTTACCTATTTTCAAATTTTAAATACTTTTCCTATCCTTAAAAGTTGTTTAAATGGTACATTTTATGTTATTATATTTTACTCTAATGGAAATCAAATGAGAAATAATACATATACACATACATACAGTGCTTTCTCTGATACCGTATATGTCTGCCTACCAGGAGAGGAAGGGCTAATCATGTGGATAACAGGGAAAGTTTCATTAGCGATGAGCAAATGGGCCTTCTGGTGTCATACTCCAGTACTGCAATGGAGACAGTGAGCAGCGACAGGGTTGATACTGCATCTTCCTCCTGGTAGTGCCTTCCCCTCCTTTTGAGCCTCCCTGCCCTGGTCCCTCACTTCCACCCCCTGAAATCCTACTCCCTAACACACTGGTAGCACAAAGCTTCTGCCTCAGGCTGTGTTTTCTAGAGAACCCAGGTTAAGACAATGGGTACTTTCCACATGATTACACTCATTTTAAGCCATTAGTAAATCTTCCTAGTGATAAACATATTTTATTTTTAATAAAATACTAAGTTTTGGGGATTGTAAAGGATGGTAAATAGCAAATGCAGACCCCTCCCTACTCTTTAGGATCTGAGAGGTTTGAGGATGAGGGGGGTCTTCGCGGGTGGCGCTAGTGGTAAAGAATCCGCCCACCAGTGTATGAGACACAAGAGACAGAGGCTCCATCACTTGGTCCGGAAGGTCTCCTGGAGCAGGAAATGGCACCCCACTCCAGGGTTCTTGCCTGGAGAATCCCAGGGGCAGAGGAGTCAAAGAGTCAGACTCGACTGAGCAACTGAACAACAAGAGGGGGAAGGGTCTAGGAAGTGGCGAAGTCTTGGACACAAACATTTCCTCTAGTCGTGTTCACTGCGCCTGCTTCTCCCTTCTTTCCTCTCCCGTGCGCCATGACCTGTCCTTCATCTCTGCCAATTTCCGAAGAGGCCTTCTGGAGGACATCCGTGCCCTCTAGTATGTCATATCCAATGGCCAGGTGTCCTGCTCCCATCTTACTTGGTTTCTCAGGAGCATTTGGCTCAGCTGCCTTGTTGAAGCCTCTTCTTGGCTTCTCTGCCAGAGTCACCATCACACTCTGCCTCAGTGGCTGTTTATCCAGAACATCATCAGACCAGTGGCTCTGAGTGGAGGGCCCGGGTTTCTCCGCAGCCATCTCCACTTCTCCACCCAGACTCTCTCCCTAGAGGCTCTCATCCAATCCCTTGGCGCTAGACATACGTCTAGATTGATGACTTTCAAGTCACCATCTTCTGCCTTGTTTCAAGGTTGTTCAGAGAACCTCAGACTCCAGGCATCAACTCATTTCTACTTGAATGTCTAGTTGGATATTTCCAACTGCCAACTCATTCCTCCTGCACATCTTTAACGTGCTGCCTCCTCTTGGGTCAGCATCTCTCATGTTCTAATGTCTCTCTTCTGAGACTGTTCCCCAGATCTTGGCCCAGTTGGCTCTCCTTGGGCTCTTTCTTCCCACTTGGGTCTCTGTCGAATGCCATGTCTCAAAGGACTTCCCTAGCCTCTCTGGTTAAGGTGGTCCTGAGAGCCTCTCTGTCCCACTTCTAGATTTATTCCAGTCGTGTCGTCTGCCACTGTCTGAAATGACTGCATGCCTCCTTCTTTATCTAAGTACCAACTGTCCCCTGTCCTTTGTCCTTACTGCTACTGCTCCCTACTACATCTCTGGAGTTCAGAACAGTGCCTGGAAACACAATCGGATCTTTATTCTTTGGATACAAAATACATATTTGTGGAATTAATGGGTGTGTGTGGTAGCATTCTGAGTTGGCTTCTTCCCTTTGGCAGGCTGTTTTAAATGACTTGAAACAAAGGAGATCAGAGAGTGGTTCGCAATGTTTGGAAATAACTGTATTTTCTGCCAGAAAAATTTCTGCCAAAGAAAATTTTCCCTGGCCTTCATTTCTTTACAATTATTATAATTTGGTCCAGTGGTCTAGGGTCCAGGTTGCTTACTGGACTGTGGGGAGGAAAACTCACCTCGTGCCTCCCTCCATGTCGGAGGGTATGGAGAATGTCGGAGTTTGGAGGAGGGACCCGAGACACAGATGAGGGAATATTGGTAAGCCCAGAGGACAGGAGGGTCCTGAGAACCCTAAGTCTCACGCTGGTTGGCTCAACAGAGGGGTTAACATGTGGTCCTGTGCCCAAAACTTGGACAGGATCCCAGTTTCATACTCAACAGCTCGGCACTCCCAAGTCAGTCGGGTTACCTCTCCTTACTCCAGTTCCCTCATTTCTATGGGGATGATGATGATGCTAAAAATAAAAGTGCCTCTATCTAGGTTTTATATAAGAATTAAATAAAATAACCTATCCCAGTAAAATAATACTTGATACAGTTACCAAGCTGAATTTCTAGCTAGTCTGCTAAAAGGTGCCAAACTTGAAGTGTCACAGAACAAGTAAACTAGTGATTCTTTTATGGGAATGTTTACCTTTGCCTTTGTTTAACATGTAGTATACCCCTCCCATCTTGTTTCTCTGCTTTCCTGTCTCCTTCCTCTATTCCTTAGCAGTATAGGGGGAAAGAGGACGAAAAGAGAGAAATAAATATTCTCTCCAACAGTTAATTTTTTATGTTTTTATTTATTTTCTAAGGAACTCTTAAAACATGAGTTGGGCTTCCCAGGTGGAGCTAATGGTAAAGAATCCACTTACCAATGCAGAAAATGCAGATGTGAGTTTGATCCCTGGGTTGGGAAGATCCCCTGGAGGAGGGCATGGCAATCCACTCCAGCGTTCCTGCCTGGAAAATCCCATGGATAGAGGAGTCTGGCAGTCTACAGTCCATAGGGTCACAAAGAGTCAGACATGACTGAGGGAACTCAGTACCCACGTACACAGGACTTACTGGAGAAGCCGGCCTGGCCCTGAGGAGCCACTAGAGGGCAGCTCTGCGTTCTGGTCCCAGCTAGCTCTCCTATCATCTTCGCTGTAAGAAAGATCAAATCCGTTCTCCCAAGGAAAAGGGCTTCCCACGTGGCGCAGTGGTCAAGAATCCGCCTTCCACTGCAGGAGATGCAAGAGACGTGGGTTCAATCCCTGGGTTGGGAAGATCCCCTGGAGTAGAAAGTGGCAACCCACACCAGTATTCTTGCCTGGAAAATCACATGGACAGAGAAGTCGACAGGCTACAGTCCACGGCGTCATGAAGAGTTGGATATGACTGAGGGACTGAGCAAAACGGCTAGGAAAAGCGGGACGGGCGCTGAGCAAGCTCTCTGATCCCTCCCACAGCTACAGGAAACCGCTGTTTTCTCCTTCTGTAGTCGCCGGGGCCCAGTGCAGAGGGGTTGAGTCGCCCAGAGCTTTGGGCAGCGCCAGGAATGAAGCAGGGTCCCCAGAGAGGCAGGGCTGGGCCCTGGAGAATTTCCCTTTGTGACCTGGAGGGACAACGGGAGGGAAACAGGTGGAGAACAGGAGGAAAGGAGGCAGAAGGACAGACCCACAAGGTCGACTCAGCTTCAAGGTGGGCCCCAGACCAGGTTTGGGGTGGATGTCCCCATTCTCAGCAGGAAATCAAAGGGCTCAACTTGCTGTCTGGATGTCTCATGGATGGTGGACAGAAGGTACTGCTCCCACAGTTCGTTGATCAGCCCCTCCACCTCAATAGACCACCTCTTGCCCACCCAATGTGTGTGTATGTATGTGTGTGCACATGTGTGCATGTTGCCCCAAGATGAAGTTCAGAGGGCCCTGGGCCCAGTGAGGACTGTGGGACTATGTACTAGTTTGTTCAGGGTGCAATCAGAAAATACCAGACTCGGTGGTTCCAACAGAAATCCATCTTCTCACAGGTCTGGAGGCTGGAAGTCCAAAGTGATGGTGACTGCAGGGTCGGTTTCCTCTGAGGCCTCTTGCTGCCACTTCACACAGTTAGGCCTCTGACCCAGGAGGCCCTCCCTGTGTTTGAAAGACACCAGGAATGTTGGATTAGGACCTCATTTAAACTAACCACCTCTTTACCGACTTCATCTCCAAATAGGCTACACTCTGAGGTACTGGGGGTTGGGCTTCATTGAACCTGAGAACACGATTCAGCCCGTTAATAGACTGTGACTCGGGGGCTCACTTCTCTTCAATGTCAAGAACAGCTTAAAGGTCCACCAGAAAGTCACATCCTCTGACTGAGATGACAGAGGCAAGGGGGGAGGTAGGGGTGAGGAACTCCAATGAGGATAAGGGTGACTTCAGCTGGTGGAAAGGCTGAAAGGGATTGTGGAGGTGCTAGTGGGGGAGGGGCAGAGGATGCTGTGAATTGTGCCAGCCTCGTGTGGTCAGTGCCCTGCTGTTGGCGGGCAGAGCTGGGGCTGTCCTTCCTGCACTGTGACAAGAGTCAGGCCCTGCAGAGACCCAGGTCATGACGCAGGAAGGCACCTCCTGCAGTGGCTACCTGGTCCCTCGAGGGGGATTCTGATGCGCTTCTTAGTCTTAGCTTCCCAGGATGAAGCCCTGTGTGTCAGGGGAAGGACAGAGAGCAAAAAACATACTCAGGGTCCCATTCAGGCCAAGGGGGCTCACCAGAAGCCCAGGAAGAATGTTAAAGGGCCCATACTTGATAGGCAGGGGTAGGGGAAAACCACGACCTTCCTTGAGATTTAAGCCCTCCTCCTGCCCTCTTTCCTTCATTCCCATTCCTGGAGTAACACCTCGAGAGATCATAGCCAGAGACACGATGATCTGAAGATGCCCCCTCCTCCCATCTGCAGTAGAGTGTGTGTGTGTGTGTGTGTGTGTGTGTGTGCGTGCAATCGCACGCCTGTGTGTGTGAGATCAGGCCACCGAGACGGCTGTTTTCCTGCTCTCTGTCCATTCCTGCTCGACCATTCCCTGGCTCATGTGTGCCCTACTCACCTGGCTGGCTGCCCCTCTTAACTGAAGAGCCTAATCAATAAATACCTACATCTTTGCCCCTGCTGCAGCTAGTGGCCATTCAGATCTTCAGGTCAGAACTACCTCCACCGTGGCAGCCCATCAGAGGGCCAATGGGGCAAGGCGGGGGCCTCCTTTGCTCTTTTCTCTGATAACTGCTGCTCCAGCTTGACATCAGTCCCCACTTTAACTGGTCACTGCCCTCCCTCCCAAGTAGCAAAGGCTGCTCCCACGTCCCACCTGCCGTCTGCAGCCCATGGTAGGGTGTTCTTCAGGACCCTTGAGTAAGATCCGTTCACCACTGATATCTCTGTCTCTGACTGCAGGCTCTTTGCGTCTGGGCAAGTACTGGGCATTCAGGCCTTCAGGGGACAGCTGCCCGTGGGTGTGTGTGCGTGTCACTCCTGGAGGTGCTGCCCCTGCGGCAGAGGCAGCTCACTCTCCCCGCGCACACTTCTCTGCTGGGCTTCAGTCTCACCAGCATCTCCTCGCGGTATTCTCTGTTAGACCATCCTCCAGAGCAACTGGAACGCTCTCGGTGTCACATTCGGGGGTTCCCTCCAGCCCACCCACGGACCCCCACCGTGAGGTGAGAGTTCTGAGGAAGCAACTCAAAACTCAGCTGTGAAGAGGCCAGGACTCCCCTGTTCAGCATAGTGTTTACGAGAAGCGAATTCCTTCTTTAGGCAATTAGGGACCACAGAGAAATGTCTCATGATAGATGCTGACTCCCCTGGTGGTCCAGGGCTTGATACTTCGAGTCCCATGCAGGGGATGTGGGTTCCATCCCTGGTCAAGGAGCTGAAAACCCACAGGCCTTGGACCCAAAAAGCCAAAACGTAAAACGGAAACAATATTGTACCAAACTCAGTAAACACTTTAAAAATGGTCCAAAAGTTTTTGTTCAAAGTCTTAATAATAATGTAAAAAGCCAAGAAGTGGATTTCTGTGGAACCTCGAGATGACTGTACTAGCCCCAGCTCTGCCGTGTTTCTTGGGATGAGCTCCGTTTTCCTGAGGAACTTGCCGAGTGTCTCCCGAGGACAGCCCGTCTCGGCCGTTTTCCACAGCGGCGGCTGGCGTGAGCAGCGCGCTCCACACGCGGTGAGGCGGCTGGGCGGCGCCTTAAGCGGAAGCAGACCCGAGGCCCCGCCCCCCCGCCGCGTGGGCCGCAGGCCGAGGCGCTGAGGGGCGTGAGGGGGCGCGCCGGGGAGGCGCCCGTGGGACGGCTCCGGAGTCCCGCGCGGGCCTTCTGCTGAGGAAAACCCGCCTGCAGCTGTGGTCCTCGCTGCGCGCGCGCGCGGCCCGCGAGAGAAGCGGGCCCTACCGCTAACCCGAGCCCTTCCTGGCCGCCGGCTTTCTCGCCGCCAGGCACGCCGGCCGCCTCGGGACGCGCCCCAGAGCGCGCCGAGCACCCCCGGCGCTTGCAGGAGGCGTCAGCACCGCAGAAAGAAACGCGAAGCGGGATAAACAGTTACCTGTTGCCCGCCTGCGCAGGCTCGGGGGCGGTGAAGGGCAGCGAGGCCTGGCGTGCTGCGGCCCCGCGGGCGCCAAGGGCCGGGCCCGAGCGCCTGGACGACGGCGGAGCCGACTGTCGCGTGTTTCTCCGCGGCCTTGTCGTCCACGCTCGGTTGCCTTGACTTCTCCTCCCACATGCTCCGCGAGCCTTTCCCACCGGCGGCGCCCCTTTG
>SJXQ01002208.1:295951-335494 GCA_006408695.1 Aepyceros melampus
AGCCCGCCGCGCAGAGCCCGGCCCGCGGCCCCTTTCCTCCCCCGAGGGAGCGCGGTCCGGACGCCGCCCGGGCCTGGACCGCACCCACCCCGCGCTCCCGACCGGCGGCGGTCCGAGCGCTTCGCTCTGCCAAGTTTCCTCCCCTGGGACCTTCTGAAGCTCTCACAGCTTCAGTATCAACGACACCTTTGTCTGTGCTCCTAGGAGGAGAGGGCTGGACACTCTGCGTTTTGTGTCCTTGATGGATCCAGCCCAAAGGCGATGGACCCCTGGACAGGTTCTCCTGATGGCCCCGCTCCAAGCACAGCGCTGAAGCCAAGGAAATCAAAATCCCTGCCTCTGCAGCCAAAATGGACAGGCTGTTTCCTAGCCCTCCGTGTGTTGTGCATGTGTGTGCATGCCTGCGTGTGTGTCCACGTGTGTTGTGCATGTGTGTGCATGCCTGCGTGCGTGTGCGGCCCCAAGCTCTGATTTCTATATCCGTCACAGTATGAAGCTGTTTAATGCCCTTTTCCTCCTGCTTCCATTCAAATAGATGATCTACCCTTCCCCAGCTGACTCAGCTGTGAAGAATAAGTGACTGTGAATGGAAATTTTTGCAAATGAATCCAGCCAACGACTGAGCCAAGGCTTTGTTGATGATGAAAATACTGTGTGTGAGTAGATGCATAGGTGCTCCCTCATGTGTGACTATATTACAGGTAATTTGTTTCTTGTAATACAATACCAGTGTTTGTGAATAGCTTATTTTTTTACTTGTGAGAAAAGACTTACCATTTGAAACAAGTGTACAGTTCTACGGCATTAAGTCCATCCACGTTGTTGTACAACCATCACCACATATCCATCTCCAGAATTTTTCATTTTTCCCAATTGAAATTCTACATCAAATAAGGTATAACTCCCCCTTACCTCTTACCCCAGCCTCCAGCAACCATTCTTATACTTTCTGGAAATTGACTCATTTTCACATCAGTTAGAGTATATTCTAGAGTATCCTCATACCATCACTCACATTCATTCCTCGTGTATTCATTTTACAAGTATTTATTGAATGCGTGTACTGGTAAATAGAACAAAACACCTGCCCATGTGAAGCTTACATTCTTCAATGGCAAACTGATCTAAAAAATAAGAATAAGTGTAGGATGGTAATAAACACTATGTAAGGAAACACTTACCAGGTGGTGCAAGAGGGTTTCTCTGTGGATATGAAATTGTTGCTGGAGCCTTAAGTGAAGTGGGAGGTAGTCAAGCAAGGACCTAATGGAGGAGAATGTGGGGGAGGTTCTAGAAAGGGAGGAAGCCTGGAAGGAACAGATGCATCAACCCTGAGAAGGTATTAGTTGCAGGATCTTCACTCCAGGTAGTAAACCCAATCAAGAAGGGTTTATGGGAATTCCAGTGGTCAGGATTCCACACTTCCACTTCTGGGTTTGATTCCTAGTCAGGGAACTAAGATCCTGCAAGTCCCTGGTACAGCCAAAAAGAACTGCTTAGACCACCACTGCTCAAAGTGAGACTGGGGTAATTCCCAAGGATTCCTACGACACTTTTAAGTCATCCATGAAGCTAAAGCATTTTCACGGTAAGACTGAGACCCCTTCATTCTTCCAGCGGCTATGTGATATGTGTCAGCACAGAGATCAAGTGTGGGGCGGTTGTTGTTAGAATCCAGCCATCTCCTGTTCCCTCAGACACTAAAGGGATTTGCAGAAAGGTAAAATAACCACTCTTCTTGCTAGTTCTTTTTCTTTTAGAAAATATCATCATGTTTTCATAAATCCATGTTGTTTATATGAACATCAAATGAGTTTATCTTTGCCTATAAATACACAAACTTCGTCTCAGTTTCTAATATGGTAAATGCTGATCCATAGCACACTCAGACAGAAGCTCTTTGGGGTCCTTGGTAATTTTAAAGACCCGAAAGGGGCCCTGAAACCACTAGCATAGCCAATAAGGATATTTATTATTTCACATGATCAGAGGTTCAAAGGGTCAGTGGTGGGCCCTGGGGTAGAGGCAATGGTTCGACCACAACTTGAGAACAAGGGTACTTTCCAATTTCTGACTTTCCATTTGTCTACTCTCAGCTTCTCAGCAGCATCCCTTCCTTATGGTCAAAAGACAAAGTTGAGCATTTATAAACACTGCAGGTACTCACACATCTAGCCAAGAGAGGAATTTCCTCTCTTGAATCTGCAGGAGGGGAAAAATTGTGCCTAAATGCTTTCCCACAGAAACTGTTGGCCAGGACCAGGCCACATGTCCATCCATACTTCAGCCCTACAGAGTCTGAGAGGCGAGCCTGGGCATTTTTAGCTTCTATGACAAGAAAGGTGGTGGGGGAGGGTACTGTGGGACTGGGCCATTGGAACAGCTTGGCCTGTTGGAGAAGCGGCAAACCATCAGAGCGGGAGCATGGGAAGACTGTTGGCAACACATGCAAAGAAAAGTGGGGAGAAGGGTAAGGTCAACAACTCTAGCTTAGAAAATGTTATCATACCTGGGTCTGAAGTTGACATGCATCCTAGGTACTTTTTAACAAGGTTCAGTCAACAGCAAGAATGAGGTCCAGCTGATTTGCTGGGTGAAAATTTGATAGGAAGTTAGAATCCATTATCCTAAATTCCTCAGGGGCTTCCCAGGTGTCTGTGGTTAAAAAACAAAAAAATTCACCTGCAATGCAGGAGATGCGGGTTCAATCCCTGGGTCAGGAAGATCCCCTGGAGGAGGAATTGGCAATCCACTCTAATATTCTTGCTGGAGAATCCCATGAACAGAGGAGCATGGTTGGCCCCAGTCCATGGGGTCACAAAGAGACAGACATCACTTATCTGTGGAATCTAAAATAGACAACTAGTGAATATAATAATGTTAGGGGAAGCACTCTCATTGAAACTGCCCATGCTGGCCAGGCACCATAGTAACCATTTGCATGAGTTGTTTTACAACAGGAGGTCTTGGTAAAGAACACGGAACTAATAAGCCACCACCAACCAGAAGAGGTCGGGAAAGGTCAAAAGGAGACACCACAGCTCTGACCACCTCCCAGAATCCTCTCGGCATCCATCTTGGCTAAACAAGGTGTGCACACCAGGAAGGACCCTTGAGTCAGAATGATTGGCTAAAGACAACCTGGAAACTAATCCTATCACCATAAAACCTGACACTGCAAGCCATGCGCCAGAGCTGTTCTCCTGGGTTCCCTTACCCTCCTGCTCTTCCCCGGGGGCCCTTTCCAATAAAATCTCTTGCTTTGTCAGCACATGTGTCTTCTCGGACAATTCATTTTTGAGTGTTAGACAAGAGGCTGGTTTCAGGCCCTGGAAGTGGTCCTCCTTCCTGCAACAATAACAACCACCAAAAAAAACAGACTCACAGATATACAGAGCAAACTAGCAGTTACCAGTGGGGAGGGGCAAGGTAGGACTAATGAATTAAGAGATACAAACTATGTATAAGATAAATAAGCTATAAGCATATCATACAGCACAGGGAACATAGATAAAACTTTATAAAATAACTATAAAGGGAATATAATATTTGAAGTTGTGAAGCACTATGTTGTACGCCTGAAACTTACATAATATTGTACTATGTTGTTGTTCAGTCACCAAGTCATCTCTGACTCTGCGAACCCATGGACTGCAGCATGCCAGGCCTCCCTGTCCCTCACTCCCTCCCTTAGGAGTTTGCCCACGGAATATTGTACTATCCCTCAATTAAAAGGAAAAAAAAAAAGGTGATCTGATGAAGGGAGGTGGGGCAGGAAGGACAGCCAGAAGGGTGGGAAAGACATTTTGTAACTACGGCAGGAGTACCAGGCTTTTCACCTGGAAAGTCTGGGCCAGTGGGCTGTGCCTGCATCTTGGACTTGGCCTGCATCGTCCCCAGGCAAAGGGCAGAAGTGTGTGACCCCTGAAGACAGTTTTCCTCTGTGCTCTTTGCTAATGAGACTTGTCAACTAAAAATTACAGTCACAAGCTGCAAGTAGAGAGTGATTTTATTTGGTGGGAATGTTTAGGACTCTGACCCCAGGAGACAGCATCTCAGTAGCTCTTACAAAACTGCTCCAAGGAGGCAGAAGGGGAGTCAGGCTATATACAAGTTTGCAACAAAGGGAACAGGCTGTCTGAACAGTGAAGATCAGATATCCAGTTAAGGAATTTAGCATTCTATCTGTGAGAACTTGCAAGCCTCTGGGCTCACTGGAAGCATTCCTTTCTTATGCACCTCAGCTATCTAGGGCCAGTCCTGTTTCCCACTTCACCCTGCTTCTTGCATTCCCCCAGCTCCTCAGCAATCACCGTGGGGGTGGCAGCATCCTCTGGAGCTCTGTTTGGGGAGCCCTCATTCACATTTGGAGGCCAGAAATCGCTGATGGCTGTGACATTTCTTATTTATTAATATGGCAGTCATTCACAGACTGGACTCCAAAAAAAAATACCCAAATAAATCCAAGTCAGATGGATCACAATTTTGCTTGTCTTTTGTATTACCATTTCACATCAAATGATCTTTAGAAAAAGAAAAATTCAATCAAATGTTTACTGATAATCTTCTAAATCCTGGTTAATTGACCCTTGACACAAAAATAGACTTGATCAAGTGTCAGATAAGTTCAAGAAATCCCCAAGTGGAAAAATTTCATGGCCTTAAAAAGTTGGTTTTTAGATATAGTGTCGCTTGATTTCCTTTAGTCAAAATGGCTCTATACCTAAACAACTGTTAGAATGTACTTTGCTTATTTTTACAAAAACTCTCAAAAGGGCAACCATGGGGTTTTATGATGGGAATTCTGATTGTGAAATTGATGACCTGAACATGGGAATGTCAGGGTGTCAATAATATGTGTGTATTTCAAAGGCAGAACACAGTACAGTCTGTACAGTAAACCTGATCATCTGGCCTAACACAGATAATCAAATCAAGCCTTAAAAAGTACAGATTTGTTGCTGTTATTGATGTTGTTTTGTAATCGACGTTCTAGTTATTAGAGATTTATATTTAGGTCAGACATTTGCTGATTCAGTTTTTAAAGAATTTGCAAACAGTGCTTCCTCGGGCTCCCCCAGCCAGAGGGATGTAGATCAGAGGCATGAATGTAATTGCAGTTGTAATGAGGCTGGGAGCATCCCCAAGGCACCAGGCCTGTGGTCAGAGAGAAACTTGCTTGTAATTTGCACTACCAGCACTGCCAGCTGAGGTAGGGTGCTTCGTCTTGCATTGGAGGTCAAGGAAAATGCACAGGTTTACAAAGCGCGGGTTTTAGCAGATTAGTCAAAGCTGTGTTAAAAGAAGGAATGCAAATTTCCTATGGAGTCTAGAAAGGAGGGGGTTTGAGGAGAAAATTAATCCTGGTCAAGGCAAGAGATGTTTGGTTTTAAATAGGCAAAGAGAAACCAGCTGCTGTTCCAAGTGGAACTCTCCCATCTTTGAAATCAGAGCTAACTCTTCCCCTCTCCCTGGGAAGCACTGAGTTCCTGCAGCACACCAGCACACCAGCCATGATGCAGATGCGCCGGTGACCTGGGAAGGAGAAAGGCATCAACCTCCCTTTGACACCAGAGGCTTGTGGAATTTGTAAGACAAGAGAAGGAGAAAGAGGGAATTGAGGCTTGATCCTTCCTGCAAAGGAGGGTGATGGATGGGGGAGAGAGTAGGGAGTCTGGGAAAAGGAAGGGGTTTACCTGCAAGAGCTGCTTGCAGAGAGGGAACAGAGAGATCTCGGGGGAAAAAAGTCTCTAATACAACACAGAATATGCTATTTCTAAATCAGCAAAAGAAAAAGGTTGAATTGTGTTCAGGATTCAATAGATTTAGTATACTTTACAAGTAGCAAAGTAAAGTGTACTAAATCTACCCGTGGTGGCTGTGTGGTAAAGAATCTGCTTGCAATGCAGGAGACATGGGTTCAATTCCTGAGTCGGGAAGATCCACTGGAAAAGGAAATGGCAGTCCACTCCAGTATTCTTGCTTGGGAAATTCCGGTGACACAGGAGGCTGGTAGGCCTGAGTCCATGGGGTCGCAGAGTCAGACATGACTTACCGACTTAAAAACACCACCAGCAACGTGTACCAAACGGCTAGGTGTTTGTGGCTAGGGCTTGGAGATTCAGTACAAACTAAGACATTCCCTAAGAGAAATGGCAAAGAGAACTTTGAAGGATGAGTAGCTGAACCTGCCTCCATGAATGATTTCAGCTTCTGCATCAGGCCTGCTCCTCTTGGATGTAAATGCTGGACACTGGTTGCCCTTAGTTTATCTTTTGAAGATGAAACAGAGATGTAACACTGGTGGTAACAGAGCCCGTCCTCACGTCCAAGAGAAGAGTAGCAGCAACTGCGGCAGATGAGGTGAGGGTAGGTGGCTCTAGTTTCTACAAAGGCACACTGGGAGACTCTGTAACTTCTTCTCCCTGGCAAATCTGGCCTTGGATTCCAGCCCGGGCCGGGAGCACCGTCAATGCCAGGCTTGAGGGAGCGTGTGCTTGGTCAGCAGTTTCGTGGCAATGGAACAAGAGTGAAGTTGGGTCCCAAGCAAGAGTGGGTCACACTTGGGTTCTGGGTCACAGTGTGATGGGGAAGCTAGTGTTGCATCTTGGGAAGGGGCCAAGAAGGAAATAAATTTGAAACCAGGATTTGAAGGAGTAGGTTGGTAGCCCTGAATTGGGAACAAGATGAGACTGGGAGAATGACTTCTGAAAGATTCCAGAAGATCTATGTAGGCAAGAAATATGGAGTGGAATGGATAGAACTGTTAAGAAGCAGCATGAGGACTGTGGAAATTAGGACTTGCTCAGGCCCTTGGAAAACCAGAATGGCTACCAAAAAGAAAGGGCAAATCATCTGGGATTCTTCCCAGGGGAGGGCAGAGTCTGCCTGCGTGCAGGGAGCCTTCTCTCCCAGCACTCCTCCCCAGGCCCCCGCCTTTTCGATCTACACAGTGTCTCTAGCTGCTTTGTGGAGCCAGTACTTGGACAGGTTTCCCTGATGCGCAGTCACTCAGGTAAGCGTTCTTTGCTGCCAGTGATCCATGAAGAGGGGGTTACTGATGCCTGCAGGGGATCTTGGACAGAAGCGGTCCCCTCTGCCTGCTCTGCAGATCTTGAGTCTTTGCATCCTCCAGCATTGTATGAACCACTTCCTAGACTGTCTCTCTCTCACACATACACACACACACAGAGGAGATACGGAATCTGTATATTCTGTATATCTATATCTTCCTGGTCCTGTTTCTCTGCAGAACCCTCACTGATGCCCTCTCTACCTCAGCCCTTCGTTCTTTTTAATTTTTTAAAAATTTTTATTTATTTATTTACTTGTGGCTGACCTGGGCTTCCATTGTTCTGGGCAAGTTTTTTCTAGTTGCAGTGAGTGAGGGCTTCTTTCAAGTTGCGGCGTGCAGGCTTCTCGTTGCCGTGGCTTATCGTGTTGCAGAGCACAGGCTCTACAGCATGCAGGCTTTAGTAGCTGGGGTGTACAGGCTGAGTTGTTGCAAGGCATATGGGATCTTCCACATGGGCCAGGGGCCGAACCCGTGCCTCTTGCATTGGATTCTTAACATTTGACCACCAGGCAAGTCCCTCCCCTTCATTCTTATTGCTTATCCTGTGTGATTTCTTTTCCTTCCAGTGTCCCTCCCCTCCCTTGCTCTTTCTTCTTCCCTATGTCAACAAAGGTCCATCTAGTCAAAGCTATGGTTTTTCCAGTGGTCATGGATGTGAAAGTTGGACTATAAAGAAAGCTGAACGCCGAAGAATTGATGCTTTTGAAGTGTGGTGTTGGAGAAGACTCTTGAGAGTCCCTTGGACTGCAAGGAGATTAAACCAGTCAATCCTAAAGGAAATCAGTCCTGAATATTCATTGGAAGGACTGATGCTGAAGCTGAAATTTCAATACTTTGTCCACCTGTTAGGAAGAGCTGACTCATTGGAAAAGACCCTGATGCTGGGAAAGATTGAGGGTGGGAGGAGAAGGGGAAGACAGAGGATGAGATGGTTGGATACCATCACCGACTCAATGGACATGACTGTGAGTAAGCTCTGGGAGTTGGTGATGGACAGGGAGGCCTGGCGTGCTGCCGTCCATGGGGTCACAAAGAGTCAGACACATCTGAGCAACTGAACTGAACTGAATCATTCTTTCTTACAGAAAAAATGAAGTTTCAGTCTTTTTATTCTCTCTTTCAGCTGTGCCTCTGAAGCTAGTGTAGAAGGAAAAGTTGCAGATGTGAGTACAGGCACCAGATTTTTTAATCCTGGCTTTTTCATCTATTAGCTGTGTTGACTGGACACGTGCCTATGAATTGAGGCTGGATGTTGATCACCTCTGTGGTTAAGCTGAACAGAGACCTCACCACACCAGGACCCGTGTC
The DNA here is from genome assembly GCA_006408695.1 of Aepyceros melampus. NCBI lineage: Eukaryota > Metazoa > Chordata > Mammalia > Artiodactyla > Bovidae > Aepyceros > Aepyceros melampus. Next base: position 304,335 of record SJXQ01002208.1, read on the forward strand.
AACCCTGAAGTGCTCTCAGCCAGCTGTCCCCTCAGCCTCCTGAGAACAGACTCTTCTCTCACGCTGTGATGGTCCCTTCAACTCCACAGATGTGTGGAACACAGACTATGATCTCTGGATTGAGATCTATTGGATCTATTGATATCTCTGCATTCTCAGCATATGAATGCCTTGTGTCAGAAGCACAATGTTATAAGCACCAAATGTGAGACCAGCTGTGCCTTGAACCCACCTGTGAGACACAGAAATGAGTGTTTTAAGGAGAATGCCTGGACTTTCTAAAAGGCTGGACAGTGGGAAAAATACCCGTTTGTCTCTAAATCCAACTATAAGGTTACCTAGGCTCCTAATCATAATGTCTCCGGTTTCTCTCATGTATTATTACCCTCCTGGTTTTAATGTCTCTGTTTTATCCTGCTTTCCTAAGTCCTGACATTGGGTTCCTGATACATCTCTCCATCTAGTATTCTTGCCTGGAGAATCTCATGGACAAGAGGAGCCTGGTAGGCTATGGTCCATGTGGCCACAAAGAGTTGGACACGACTTAGCAACTAAACAGCTTATCTGTCTATTTCACTGCGGTTTTGGCTCATCTATCTCTTTGGCCTGAAGTCCTTGCTCCAAACTCCTTGCCTTGGAATCCACAGATAATTCCCCCCATTCCTAGGCCCTTGCTGGATCCTGACAAACTGCATCACCAGGGAGAGTGCAGGGGCTCCCACTGTGCATTGTGCATAGTTTTACAAGTCAGTGAGTACAGATGAAGCCTCATTTCAGTGAATGCCCAAATCTTAATTGCTCTGAGCTGTCACCTTTCAACCTTTTATAGTAGCCGTCCCTACTTTTGCTAGCATGTGAAATGAGTGCAATTGTGTGGTAGTTTGAATATTCTTTGGCATTGCCTTTGTTTGGGATTGGAATGAAAACTGACCTTTTCCAGTCCTGTGGCCATTGCTGAGTTTTCCAAATTTGCTGGCATATTGAGTGCAGCACTTTCACAGCATCATCTTTTAGGATTTGACATAACTCAACTGGAATGCCATCACCTCCACTAGCTTTGTTCTTAGTGATGCTTCCTAAGGCCCACTTGACTTAGCACTCCAGGATGTCTGACTCTCTAGGTGAGTGATCACATGATCATGGTTATCTAGGTCATTAAGATCTTTTTTGTATAGTTCTTCTGTGTATTCTTGCCACCTCTTCTTAATATCTTCTGCTTCTGTTAAGTCCATACCGTTTCTGTCCTTTATTGTGCCCATCTTTGTACAAAATATTCCCTTGGTATCTCTAGTTTTCTTGAAGAGACCTCTAGTCTTTCCCATTCTATTGTTTTCCTCTATTTCTCTGCATTGATGAATTAGGAAGGTTTTCTTATCTCTCCTTGCTATTCTTTGGACCTTTGCATTCAGAAGGATATAGCTTTCCTTTTCTCCTTTGCCTTTTGCTTCTCTTCTTTTCTCAGCTATTTGTAAGCCCTCCTCAGACAACCATTTTGCCTGTTTGCATTTCTATTTCTTGGGAGTGATTTTGATCACTGCCTCATTTCACACACTAGCAAAGTAATGCTCAAAATTCTCCAAGCCAGGTTTCAACAGTATGTGAACCAAGAACTTCCAGATGTTCAAGCTGGATTTAGAAAAGGCAGAGGAACCAGAGATCAAATTGCCAACATCCACTGGATCACAGAAAAAGTGAGAGAATTCCACAAAAACATCTACTTCTTCATTAACTAAAGCCTTTGACTGTTTGGATCACAACAAATTGTGGAAAATTCTTAAACAGATGGGAATCCCAGACCACATTATCTGCCTCCTGAGAAACCTGTATGCAGGTCAAGAGCAACAGTTAAAACTGAAAATGGAACAATGGACTGGTTCCAAAGAGGGAAAGGAGTACGTCAAGGCCATATATTGTCACCCTGCTTATATAACTTATATGCAGAGTACATCGTGTGAAATGTCCAGCTAGATGAAGCACAAGTTGGAATCAAAACTGCCGGGAGAAATATCAATAACTTCAGATATATAGATGATACCACCCTTATAACAGAAAGCAAAGAGGTACTAAAGAGCTTCCTGATGAAGGTGAAAGAACAGAGTGAAAAATCTGGCTTAAAAATCATTGTTCAAGAAATGAAGATCATGGCATCTGGTCCCATCACTTCATGGCAAATAGATGGGGAAACAATGGAAACAGCGACAGACTTTATTTTCTTGGGCTCCAAAATCACTGCAGATGGTGACTGCAGCCACAAAATTAAGATGCTTGCTCATTGGAAGAAAAGCTGTGACCAACCTAGACAGCATATTAAAAAGCAGAGACGTTACTTTGTCAACAAAGGTCCCTATAGTCAAAGCTATGGTTTTTCCCTGGTGGCTCAGATGGTAACGTGTCTGCCTGCACTGCAGGAGACCTGGGTTCAATCCCTGGGTGGGGAAGATCCTCTGGAGAAGGAAATGGCAACCCACTCCAGTACTCTTGCCTGGAAAATCCCATGGACAGAGGAGCCAGGTAGGCTACAGTCCATAGGGTCGCAAAGAGTCAGACACGACTGAGCGACTTCACCTCACCTCATGGTTTTTCCAGTATCATGCATGGATGTGAGTTCGACCATAAAGAAGGCTGAGTACCAAATAATTGTTGCCTTTGAACTGTGGTTGTTGGAGAAGACTCTTGAGAGTCCCTTGGACTGCAAGGAGATCCAACCAGTCCATCCAAAAGGAATCAACTCTGCATCTTCACTGGAAGAACTGATGCTGAAGCGGAAGCTCCAATAGTCTGGCCACATGATACAAAGAGGCAACTCATTGGAAAAGACCCTGATGCTGGGAGAGATTGAGGGCAGGAGGAGAAGAGGGTGCAAAGGATAAGATGGTGACAAAGGATGAGATGGACAAAGGATTGGATGGCATCACCAACTCAATGGACGTGAGTCTGAGCAATCCAGGAGAGAGTGAAGGACAGGGAAGCCCGCTGTGCTGCAGTTCATGGGGTGCAAAGAGTTGGCCAGGACCTAGCGACTGAACAGCAGCAAGCTCTCAGAACTACGGCAAAATTCAGGTGCTACGACAAGTCAGTGAGGGACATGTTGCTGGGACAACTGAATGAATACATTTAAACAAGTTAAATTGAGGGACTTCCTTGGTGGTTCAGCAGCTAGACTCTGTGCTCCTCACACAGTGGGCCCATTCCCATCCCTGGTGGGGGGGGGGGTACTGGATCCCACATGCTGCAGCAAAGATTCCATGTGCTGCAACTAAGCTTTGGTGTAGTCAAATAAATATTTTAAAATTTTTATTTGAAAAGAATTGAGTGGAATTCATACCTTATATCATACACAAACATTAACTCAAAATGGCAAATAGACTTACATGTGAGAGTTAAAGTTATAAGTCTTAGAGGAAAGGGGAATAAATGTGGCCTAGGGTCTTGTGTGTCAGACGCACAGACGATGACAGGGGATCCACAAACTGGACTTTACAGAATTAAAACCTTTACACTTCAAATGACATCATCAGAAAGTGAAAAGAAAACTCACAGAACAGAAAAAGCTAGCATATTATATAACTGATAAGGGACTTTTATCCAGAATATATAAAGAAAGAACTCTTACAGCCTAAGAAGAAAACAAATATTTCCATTTTTAAAAATGGGCAAAGGATTTGAAGACACAGTTCTCAGTGAAGACATACAAATGGTCAGTAATCACGTGAAAAGATGTTCAACATCATCAGTCATTAGGGAAATGCAAATAAAACCAAAATGAGATACCACTTTATACCTACTAGGAGGACTAGAATAGGAAAGACAACAGCAAGTGTTGGTGAGGATGTAGAGAAATGGAACTCCTCATTCATTGCTGGAATGTAAAATGGTGCAACCCTGGACAGTTTGGCAACTTCTCATAAAGTTCCCACATGACGCAGCGATTTCACTCTCAAAAAAAATGTCCGTACAAAGACTTGCACGAAATGTTCACAGCAGTGTTGCTCACAATAGCCAAAAACTGGGCGCAAGCCAGTTGCCTGTCAACTGGTGAATGGATAAATAAACTGCTGTTTCCACACAGCCTGACGCACTGATCCCAGTGAAAGGGGGAAGCTCTGACACAGGCTGCCGCAGGGAGGAGCCGGAGCATTCGGCGGAGCTGGAAGAAGACGGCCCTAAAGACCAGGCATTACGTGTTTTCCGTTTACATGAGATGTCCGCAAGAGGCAAATCTATAGAGTCAGAAAGTAGTTTGGTGGTTTTCAGGGACCAAGGGGAAGGGTGGGGAGTGAGTTTAAGTGGCTACCAGGTTTCTTTCTGCAGTGCTGAAAGGCTCTAAAATTAGATGCTGGTGTTGGTTACACAGCTCTGTGGATGTACTGAAGACCACGGAATCCTATACTTTAAATGGATGAATTCTATGGTATGTAAACTATATCTTTTGATTAATTCAGAGATATTTGTCTCCGAGACAGACAAAACTTCTTACAACTTAAAAATAATTGACCGGTTACTTCAAATGCACTTCCTAGGGCCTAGGAGCTTTGCGAGAATCTACAAAAAGATTTTTTTTGAGACCTAAAAAAAATGTATTGGGTTTAAACTGTAACGATTTGAAATAAATCAAAAGCTGACAAAATATAAGATTATGTCAACGAGACAATGGAAACCAACTCATGTGAAACTACCGTGCAAACACACCAACTGATGGAACACGGGAATGTGGTGTGTTCACGTCTGACATAAGCAGGGCGGAGCCCCACGAGCAGGGGCTGGGACTGCGGGGCTCCTGGGACGGGAGGCCGCTTGCGCGGCGGGCTCTTCCCTTCCCGCGGCCCCGGTCATCCTCTGCGGTGGCCTCGCCCTGTCTGCGCTCCCACGTTCGTCAGTCAAAACAGTGATAGACGGGCTCGAATTTGGCCTCTAGAGTTTGTTATCCTACAGAAAAATCAGTGTGTGCAACGTGGCTTTATGGCAGCAAATCAGGTGCTCTCATTCCACTTCAAGTTCCTCAGGAGGAACCCAGCCCTGCCACGGGGCACCTGCTCCTGCAGCTGCAGCGGCCCTGGCGGCGCCGCGGAAAATGCACGCTCGCGTTTCGCCCCTGCGCTGGAAGCAGCGTGCTCCCTGAGGTTCCGAAGCCATGGCCCGGCCTGGCGCCACACACGTGCTCTGGGCCCCTGAGATTTCTTAATGGTGAGTTATTTTTATTTATAGTGTTCACTGTGACAGTGACCTGGGTTCTTGCTTTCATCTTACAAATTTCCACCCTCACATGCCAATAAAGCAGCTCCCGCTAAGTCGTTTCAGTCGTGTCCAACTCTTTGCGACCCCGTGGACTATAGCCCTCCATGTTCCTCTGTCCATGGGATTCTCCAAGCAAGAATACAAGAGTGGGTTGCCATGCCCTTCTTCAGAGGATCCTCCTGACCCAGGAATCAACCCATGTTAAATAAACTGAAAACTTAAATAATTTCAATCCTCTTTGGGAAAGAATATGAGAGGAAAACTGTTATCATATCACTATTGGGCAGCCATTAAAGTAATATTCATGCAAGGAATGGAAGCTTGGAAGCTCCAGTTAGTGGGTGAAAGTTGAACAATTAGCAGGATATCTACCCAATCAGGTTTCCCAGGTGGCTCAATGGCAAGGAATCCACCTGCAGCGCAGGAGACACAGTTTTAAGCCTGGGCCAGGAAGATCCCCTGGTGAAGGGAATGGCAACCCACTCCAGTATTCTAGTCTGGAGAATTTCACAGACAGAGGAGCTTGGCAAGCTACAGTCCATGGGGTCACAGAGTTGGACATGACTTAGTGACTAACAACTGCACAGACTCAAAGTGTCTTTCCACAAGATTGTGACATCATGATTTAACAGAGATAAGTATTTGATCATTCAGATGACTGAAATATTTATTTCTCATATATTTGGACTTCTCTACAGTTCTGGCTCCCCGCTCCCCATATATTTAGGATTTCTTGAGCTATAAGAGCAGTGGGATGATGTTTGGTCTTTCCTCAGCTCCTGAAAACACTTTGGGGAAAGTGATTCTTGGATCCCACCCAAGAGTGGGCATCAGTTGCCAGGAAAACCAACCATGATATTAGAGGGTTGGAACTTCAGTATCACCCCTTTCTCAGTGGTAGGGGGCTGCAGGTGGAATGAATCACCAATGGCTAATGATTTAATCAATCATGTCTAAGGAAGCCTCCAAAAAAACCCCGCAGGAGAGGGTTTGGGGAGCTTCTGTCCACCACACAGGGCGATGTGAGAGAGGAAGGACCCTTCCCACACGCCATGCTGTGTGTCTCATCTAGTGGCTGCTTCAGTTCCTTTAATGCCCTTTTTGTAGTCTGGTGAGCAAACAAGTTTTCCTGAGTTCTGTGAGCCATTCTGAAAACTTAATCAAACCTAGGGAGGGGTTGTGGGAGCCTCTGACTTGTAGTCAGTTGGTCAGAAGCACAGGTAAAAATAACCTGGGCTTTTGACTGGCGTCTGAAGTGGAGGCCTATCTTGTGGGATGAGCCTGATTCTATTTCCAAGTAAGTGTCAGAGTTGAGTTGAATTCCTGGACACCCCACTGGTGTCTAAGAATCGCCTGTTGGTGTGGGAAGCCTAAACACACACACATACTGGAGTTGGGTCCAAGGGCCCTTTTTCAAAGGTACTTATTAATTTTACAGAAAGAGTAACTTTTCAGAGCAGACACCATTCCAACCCACAATCACGTCAACATCCCCAGTAATGGGACAGTGGCCTCCATATACGCTTCATGAGACGACACGCTGAGACACACAGCAGTACTTCTGGAAGATTCTGGCGCAAAAATACAAAAAACAAATCTAATTGTGAGAAAAGCATCAGAAGTACCCAAACGGAGGGACGTTTCATAAAATAACTTTCCTCAAAAATGTCAAGGCTAGGAAAAACAGGGCAAGACAGAAATTTCTGCAGGTTGAAAGGACTAGGAAGACACTAGAACTGATTGCAACATATAATTTGGGGTTTTCTCTTGTTTTTCTTTTGGGGTATTAAAGAACATTATTGGGCCAATTGGTAAAATCTGAAGACAGCTTATAGGTTAGCTAATAGTATTGTATGAGGGTGGTTACTTTGCACATAAGCCCTTGTTTTTAGGAAATACCCACTTAAAGTGTTCATGGGTAGAGGGGCAGTGCCTCTGCAACTCATTCTCAAACGTTTCAGACAAGAATTGATATACAAACAATGATAACGTGTATGTGCTAGTGTTAACATTTGGGGAATGCGGGTAAAGGTTAGATGGAACTCCTTGTACTATGTTTGCAATTTGCTGCTAAGTCTGTAATTACCAGCCCCCCCACCCCCCAAAAAAAAGATTAGGAAAGTTAAAATATCTTCTGTCTTTCGTCATTAAAGCCATTATTGGATGTCATTTGTGACACCAAAGGAGTCTAGTAAAGATGAAAACTTGTCAAAATGACTTGGAGTCATTAGAATATCTTACCTTTCTACTTGTTCTCTTGGCAAGGCCCATCCTCTGCTGTGTACAGATAAATGTGACATGTGCAATATGAATTTATAAATTCCGTATGTTAGAATGTACCTCTGGATATGTATCTTTAAAAAATAATAGTGGCTCAAATGTGATAGAAGTTTAATTTCTCCCTCGGGTAACAGAACTGAGCAGGTGGTCAGTCCAGGGCTGGTCTGGAGGGAGGTTCAGACCATGTCTTGCTACACCCCTCCCATGTGTGCAGCCTGGGGTCTCATGATCCAAGCTGGGGACTCAAGCTCCACATAGCACATCTCCATTCTAATCAGCAGAAACTGGGAAGAACAAAGAAAAGCATCCACGACCCCCATTTAAGGACACTTTCTGTACACTGCACAACAGTTTCAGTAACATCCTTTTTTCCAAAGCAACTTCTAGCTTCAGTAGAGGCTGTGCATTGCAGTCTGGGCCGTCAAGTTCCATCCAAAAATTAGAGAGGAAGAGAAGGTAATCGGGACATGTAACAAGCCTGTGTTCTCAGGTGAGATGTGTCCTCTATAAGCAAAGTCCTGAACCACGACTCCAGTGACAGTGCTGGTGCCACCCGGCGGCATAAAGGACAGGCCGTTGGGTTAGGTGGTCGAGGATGTTGAAGCGGAGACAAGTGCTGCTGGCAAAGAGAAGAAAATGAAAACGACCACACGGATGCCAAGACGCGAGAGGAAATACAGCTACAGCCTCTGCTTGAGTACGACTCCATCTGAATAGGGAGAAAAGGAAGGTACGGGAAACAGGGGAAAGGGAAAGATGGGAAGAAAGGACAAGAGGGCTTGAACAAGGGTGGGGGGTGGGCAGGAAGAGCAGGAGGGTGCTGTCCAGCCGTTGGATTCACTGGCGGCTGGCTCTGTGGTCCCTGGGGCTGAGGCCTCTTCCTCGTCTGTAAGCAGAGCTCCAGGAAGCAGAGCTGGGTCTGGGGTCAGGAACCATCGTCCACCTCCAGTGGTCATCTGTAGTGCTGGAGGAGCTCCTGACTTCAAAGAAGCCTTTGTACAACTAAGTTGTGTGAGCGAACACAGCACAAGTGCCATAAAAATAAAACAGGCTACACTGAAAAGAAATCCAACTCTGTGCAAGTAGGAATTTTAATAACTCCTGATAACTTGACCCATGGTTGTGCAGCCATCTTCAGGGACACCACAATGACTTCCTGATAACTTGATCCATGGCTGTGCAGCCATCTTCAGGGACACCACAATGACTGGAAGGCTTCTTCCTTGTGAGGAGAATCAGCAGGGATATTGACCTTTCAACCAAGCCTATGCGGCAAAAAGAAGAACTGAGGTCAAATTATGCACTTGGCATTTCCAAAGGTTAGGCAAGCTGGTTAGCAAAGCACTTCATTTAGAGAAAAACGGTTCTACTGCCGCATCTGAGAGCTGGAAGGGACTCCTCTTTGGGTACAAATGTTTTCACAGAAGGCTGAGGAGACTGGAGTTTGTTTTATGGAAGTCTGCTCCACCCTACTCCGAGACTTTCACGATGGAGGACCTTGCCTGTGCTGATAATTCCCAAATCTAAAACTGGTGTGCATTCGCAGGTTTTGCAGAACACCAATTAGATCCGAACTCGAAGCCCTTTGAAGAGTTTAAGCCGAAGTCGAGGGCCTCGCCTGCCCCAGGACGTCACACCCGTGTGGCCTCGACTGTTCTCTAGAAACACAGCGGGGGGAGCGGGGAGGGGGTGGTCAAGATACCAATCAAAGAAGTGACAAGGCAGCGGGAGAGTCCCGGGGTCTCCGAGTCTAGACCCGAGCACTGCAGGCTGCCTGTCCAATACAAACACACTGGGAGCAGCACACGCTTGTTTCACAACATGCGACAGGGCAGGAGGCCAAGTCCTTGGTCATGAGCGTGGAACTCATTTCAGCCCTGCGTGTGTCACCGTCCTCATGCTGGACCAGCCCCGCGGTGTCAGAAGTGGCGCCAGGGATCCACGCAAGTCCTTTTAAAGTGACGCCTTCTCTCTTGGCAGCAACCTTCGGTAAAATCCAGGGAGTCCCTTCTGGTATGTAAACTGGCCTGTAGGTGGAAAGTGTGAGAAACCTCCCCCAAGCCCTTCAACTGAAGAGCTATCTGATGGGGAGAAAGATTAAAGTTAAACTAAACAGAACAGAAAATGCCTAAGGGTTGTTTTTATCCCTGAAATTAGACTTGTAATTAAAAAACACACTTAAAAAAAAAAAAGGACTTTAAGGGCCTATTTTTGCCCCTGGCTGGTTCTTAGCCCAAACCCTCATGACTCCTTTTTATTTGGCAGGGTGACATTGCTGCTGCTGCTAAGTCATGTCAGTCATGTCCAACTCTGTGTGACCCCATCGACAGCACCCAACAGGCTCCTCTGTCCCTGGGATTCTCCAGGCAAGAATGCTAGAGTGGGTTGCCATTTCTTTCTCCAATGTGTGAAAGTAACAGGCAAGTTGCTCAGTTGTGTCCGACTCCTAGCAACCCCATGGACTGCAGCCTACCATGCTCCTCCATCCATGGGATTCTCAGGCAAGAGTACTGGAGTGGGGTGCCATTGCCTTCTCCGGGGGTGACATTAGGAATCCTTAATTATTGAACTGAAGGAACTTTAAACACCATTTAATCTAATGTGCCTATCTAACAGGCAGGAAAGCCCAGGAAAGTTAAGTAATCAGTCCAGGGTCTCATCCAAACTGAAGCCTGGGTCACCCACCTTTGAGTTCCAGCTTTTCCAAGTACACCCTAATGCTTCTACAGACCAGGCTGCCACATAAGAATTCATCACTGAACTGGGTACTTCCTGCTGTCTGTGCATATGAAAAAGCTCCACTTTGAAACTTCAATGACTAGAAATAGGGGAGTTAGATTTGTGGGCCCTAAACAACAATTGCCAGTTACAATCAGGTCTAGGAAGGAAATGTCCTTAAACACATTATCCTATTTAAGTGCCACTTTCCCGTGAAAGAAATCTTGGTTCAACTGCAAAATGCCAAAATATAGGTTACTAGAGTGTTTCAGGTTTTTTGTTGGCTCTTTTGATATCCAGTTCTTAACTGGAACATGGGAGAGGAAAGGCAGGAAGAAAATAGATGGGTATTTTTTTAACTCCCCACTTAGAAATCTTTGAAAGGAGAGGCAGAAGACTTGCTCAGGGTTGGCTGACCCAGGAGCCAGTGTTTCAGGAGCCGTGTTTTGGAATCAGAGGACTGGACTCTCCTCCAGACCTACAGAGAATTGTCAGTTCTGCCTGTAGGTTGGCAGCTTCCTCTCTGACTGCTCTGTGGCCTTCATTTCCTTTCCACTCTGCTGACTCAGGACCCAGGAAGCCTAGCTTCCTGTTAAGATCAGTGTGAGGACCGCCAGCAGAGATGCAGACTCAGCAAAGCAGCGCTTGCCCTCCGAGAGAGGCTGCAGGAGGTCAGAAAGCCAGAGGCAAAGGCAGACCCACAGAGGTGCCTGTGCATGGCTCATATGCATAACTGGTCAGGGGAGATGGGAAGGGCAGGTGTGAAAGGCAGGACAACACGGAAGCACCCAGAGGACACTATGGAAGAGAAACTAGCTGGATACAGAAAGACAACCACAGTGTGATCTCACCTACGTGTGGGATCTAAAGAAGTCAAGCTCCTAGAACCAGAGAGTAGAATGGTGGTCGTCGGGGGCTGGGCAGTGGGGGAAGTGGGGAGAGGTTGGTCAAAGGGCACAAACTTTGAGTTATAAGACGATGACATTGTAAAGATCCAGCTACAGCATGTTAACTCCAGTTAACAACACGGCGCTGAGCACTCGAAATCAGCCGAGACTGGATCTTTAATGTTCTCACTCCTCCCCCAGAAGGTAAGGTGATGAACATATTGTCATCATTTCACAGTGTGTATGCACGTTAAGCCATCATGTGGTACACCTTAAAAAACTTGCTTTGTACAACCTAAAAAAACAACTGAGAAAAGCAAGTAGGCAAGTTTGAGGATGCCAGAAATTCTTTAAAAATCTATTTCCTTTCAGAAAGAAATATATGCCTTTGTTAGGAAGGAGAAAAATATAGTCTTTTGTTTGTTAAATCTACCCAATGAATTTTAAGTTATTTGTTTTTAAATTGGGATGAAACTCACATAAAATTAATCACATTTAGTATGCCTTCGTCATGTGCAGCCCCCAAGTTTGGTTTCAAACATTTCCAGCACTCCAAAAGAATACTCCACACCCACCAGCCACTGCCCTCCTTCCTGCCCATCCCTGCTTGTGCAGCTGCTTCACGCGCTCAGGGGCTGCACCCACAAATGGCTGGGGAGAGTGACAAGACTGTTGCAGGAAGGGGGACACCTTCCAGGGCCTGAAACCAGGCTCTTCTCTAACACTCGGAAATGAATTGTCCGAGGAGACACATGTGCTGACAAAGCAAGAGATTTTATTGGAAAGGGCCCCCGGGGGAGAGCAGGAGGGTAAGGGAACCCAGGAGAACAACTCTGGCACATGGCTTGCAGTCTTGGGTTTTATGGTGAGATTAGTTTCCAGGTTGTCTTTAGCCAATCATTCTGACTCAAGGGTCCTTCCTGGTGTGCACACCTTGTTAGCCAAGATGGATGCCAGAGAGGATTCTGGGAGGTGGTTGGACATGTGGTGTCTCCTTTTGACCTTTCCCGAACTCTTCTGGTTGGTGGTGGCTTATTAGTTCTGTGTTCCTTACCAGGACCTCCTTTTGTAAAACAACTCACGCAAATGGTTACTATGGTGCCTGGCCAGGGTGGCCAGTTTCAATCATTGTGCTTCCCCTAACAGGACCATGAAACTAGAGTAAAGGATCGCACCTTCCATCTGCCTTCACTGGGGCTGGAAGGAAAAGCCCAGAGCTGCTTGTGTTACACAGCTGCTTCTGCTGCCCCAGGGCAGACTGGCGCCCCATGCCCACTCTCACTGTCTCTTGTCCCCCAGATTATTGTCCCTGATACCAGTCTGGCCAGGGACCAGCAGGTAAATGCTAGGACCCTTCACAGAGTATCATGTGTATGCACTAAGTTGCCTCAGTTGTGTCTGACTCTTTGCAACCCCACGGACTGTAGCCTGCCAGGCCCCTCTGTCCATGGGCTTCTCCATGCAAGAATACTGGAGTGGGCTGTTATTTCCTCCTCCAAGGGGATCTTCCTGACCCAGGGATCGAACCTGCGTCTTTTATGTCTCCTCCATTGGCAGGCAGGTTCTTTCCCACTAGCGCCACCATCACTGAGGCTTAAAAAAAACAAAGACAACAGTCCATATTATAGACCCACGTTATAAATCTTCACCGGAGGCAACTCAGAATGTTCACACGTGCTTTGTACCTCCCTGTGAAGGTGACCTCAAGCCTGAATTTTATGGCAATTGTCGCCTTGCTAAATGTGTATCTTTCAACACCATAGCTTAATTTTACTTGCATTTTGAACTTTGTATAAATGGGTTTACAAGGCACGGACTCTTTTATAATGAAGTGTATTGGGGTTAGCACCCTTTGTGAGATTTGTTCATGCTGTTGGACGTAAAAGTTGTTCACTCTTGTTCATGGCTGTAGCATGCCACTGTATAACTTACAGTAGTTTACTTATTTTTGTATGGATACCTTTTATGTAACTTCTTTTCCCCAGCTTTTATAGTTAGAATTGACAGATTAAACTGTATATATTTAAGTTGTATAATATGATGATTTGATTATTTTCCTGCTGTGGCTAACAGGTTCTACCCAACTCCTGGTTGTTACAAATAATGCTACTGTGAGCACTCTTGTACATGTCTTTGGTGTACAAGTTCACACATTTCTGTTAGGCATATTCCTAAACGTGAGATGGTGGATTATAGTGCAGGTTCATTTAGCAGATGCTGCCAAACAGATTTTCAAAGTGGTCATACCAATTTAAACTCTGCCTAACTCCATTTGAGAGATGCTCTTGTTTCAGTCTTATCACTAGTCTTGTCAATTTTTTTAATTGGATTTTAGCTATTCTGCTGGGTGAGCTGTAATAATTCATTATGATTTCAGTTTGTGTATCCCCGATTATTGGTGAGCTTGAACACTTTTAAACATGTTAACCAGTCATTTGGATATTCTCTTTGGTGTACTGCCTGTTGAAGTCTTCTACCTGCTTTTCTTCGGGTTTTTTTTTTTTTTTAATCTGAGAGTTGTTTATATATTCCAGAGATGAGCCCTATGTGCCGCAAATCTCTCTTCCTACTGTAATGTGCCTTTGTGCCTCTTTCTATTGAAGTGTATCATGGTATCTCTAAATGCATAGAAATTCTTAATTTTAATGCAATTGTTTTTTTTTCTTTTTGGTTAGTGGTTTTTGTATCCTGTTGAAGAAGTCTTTCATATCCTCAGGTCATGAAGACAGTCTTCAATATTATCTTCTAATTCTGAACTGTTGGCAGCCACTTGAGGCTGTTTAAGTGAAAATTAAAATGAAATAAAATTCACTCCTTCAGTTACCTGTATTGGACAGTACAGGTCATAGATTATTTCCATTTTCTCTTCGGCTGCACTGTTCTAGAAGCTTTTAGTGTTTTGTCTTTCACAGTTAGATATAAAATCACCTGATGCTAATTTTTGTTTATGGTGTGGGGTGGTCAGGTTCCATTTTCTGTAAGATATCCAGCAGTCCAAGCACCATGTAATGACAAAGACGTCCTCCACAGGTCTCAAGCACCACCTTTCACGGAAATCAAGCATTCAAAAAGGAACTGTGTCTGTTTTCTATTCATGTATTTGTATCCAAACCACACTGTCTTCATTTCTGTAGCTTTATACTGTTTTCATATCTGGTAGAGCAAGCCCACCTACCTCCTGTTTCTTCAAGAGTGTCTTGATAATTCCTCACCCTCTGCACTTCCTAATAAATTCAGAATTGCTTTACCATTCTATGGTGTTTGTATCTTTTTGTCTATTTTATTCTTTTTAAAATAATGTTTGCATTTGTCCTGAATACACACACACACACACACACACACATATTGCATAGCATATAAAGCACTTCTCCTCCAAATCTGTCAATCCTTAAATACAGCCCCACAGAACATTTGTTAACTCTCTACTTTCAAAAACTTACTATGGGAAATACTCTTTGGAAATAAATGTGTTATAGTGCAAAAATATTGCATAAAGATCAATATTTGGAGATTTTGATATGGTTGCATATAATCTATAGAGCATTTAGCAGTGAACTGACCTCTTGGACATTCCGAGTCTTTAAAAACCCGGAGTATGTTATGCAGGTCACGGTGCAGAAACAGATGCTAGTGGGATTTGGATGGCGGAGGTTTACGAGGGAAAAGGCAAGCCCCAGAGTTGGGCAGAGGAAGCAATCTGAGCCAGACCAGAGCAACGCACTGGCTGCCCCAGTGCGTTGCTCTGGGGCATTTGCTGGTGTCAGAGTGTCCTCTGTTGGGCTAAATGTCCATGCTGAGTCACAGCGCTGGTTGCCCTGGGCAGGGCAGGCAGAGTATGACCCCAGGCAAAGCAGCACCTGGCAGCCCAGCCAGGCCCCAAGGTGCTGCTGACACACAGCTGGGCAGCGTGTTTCTCCCCAAAAGAGGTGGGATGTATCTGGTTATTTCCAGGTCTGCACAGTTCATCCTAAAGCCTTTTGCTTCCCTCACCTCCTATCCTGGCGTCCTCGAACTTCCACTTTTCTAATAGTGAGTTTGACCCAGAATCCTTAAGATGTTAGATCCTGCATCTCAAGAGAGCCCTCCCAAGCCAACAGACTTTTCTTCACCCAGTTTTATATTCTGGCCTCTTGATCAAGCACGCTTAGAGTTCACTCCCCAGTTGCTGGTGAGGGCCTGCAGGTCTTCTGTGGGATGTAATCCCTTAGCGTCCCTATGTACTGAGAGTTCAGCCAGTGATAGGCCTAGTGACCCAGGAGGGACAGGGGCAGGCTTCCAGAGAAGCCTGTGGTGTGTTCCAGAAGGTTGGGAGTGTTGGCTCTTCCAGCGGGTTTCGGGATGGGCCACTTCTCCAGGCTCGGGAGGTCCACAGGAAGCTGAGGAGTCAAAATCTTCATCGTCACCCATCTGCCTCCATCCCGTCCAGGGCCTGACCTTGGCATGGGACCTGCCTTTGCTGGGTGCTTAATCCTCATGGTCTAGGTCCTCAGCTTTCTCTGCCTTGTCTCTGTGGGAGATGAGAGCTTCATGCAACCAGGAAGGCCTCTAGTTTTCACACCTGGCTTTCCATTGCTCATTACTTTCAGCTCTTTGGCATCTTTCTGGAGAACACGGACAATGCACATCAATGGCCATCCAAACCAATCGTTTCTACAGCAGCTACTTCCTCCTCTACATCTGCCAGTGCTCTCACTTGGACCAGCACACCTGCTTTGTATACCAAGAGTGTGAACAACGGAACCAGCACCTTGTGCACAGTGCTGCCTGAGACCCACCTGCCTCCACCAGGGTGGGGGCCTCCTCTGAACCCATCTCATCACTTGCTCTCTGAGACCTCTCCTGATTCAGCTGTCACAGGTTAGTCTTCAGAGGCTGAGTTGAGGTGCACAACGTTTATGAGGGATCAACACTTGTGGGAGGAAGTGAAGGCAGCAAGATCAGGCTTAGGAAGGGGCCAAACAGCAATGCTGGCCCCACAGAGCTCCAGTCAAGGCGGCAGGGAGTTGCCCAGGATTTGGGGGTGTCCATATTTGGTAGAAATGGCATTAGTATGCCTGTCTCGCTTCTCACTGGTTGTATGCAGCTCTGGGACCTGTGTCACCTCACGGAAGGAAGCTCTCTGCACCTGGAGGCTTCATGCAGGCCACACCTGCACGGCTGAATGGAAAGCTCCTTAGTTCCCTGTCTGCCACACATGGTGCCCTCTAGTTTATTTAGGCTTTCCTTCATTCCCTTCCAGAATGATTAGTTTTGCATAGAATCCTGATATATGTTTCAACTCATATATTCTTCTGTAGCCAATATTTTGCCACTGTTGTAGGCTATCTTTTTGTGTGTGATCACCTTTAAATTAAAAAAATTGAACTACAGATGATTTACAATGATTGTGTTTTAGGCACACAGCAAAGTGACGCATGCGTGTGTGTGTGTGTGTGCATGTGTGCGTGTGTGTACACACACACACATTTTCAGACTCTTTTCCACTGCAGGTTATTACAAGATATTAAATACAGTTCCCTGCACTATACAGTAAATACCTGTTTATCTGTTTTACATATAGAGGTGTGTATCTATTAAACCCATACCCCTAATTTATCCCTCCCCACTTTCTGCTTTGGTAACCGTAAGTTTGTTTTCTGTGACCGAGTCTATTTCTGTTTTGTAAATAAGTTCACTTGTGTTATTTCTTCTAGACTCCACATGTGAGCTGCATCATGCACTGATTTTATCCGCCTTCCCTCACGGAGCATGATCACCTCTAGGCCATCCATGCTGCTGCAAATGGCAACACTCCACTGGTTTAATGGCTGGGTAATCTTCCATGCCTTGGTTATTGCAAACAGTGCTGCTACAAACATTGCTGTACAAGTACAGGATTTCTTTTAAACTTTCTATATTCTGATTATTGCTTTATATAGGATATACTAGTATGTAGAAATACATTTTAATATTAACAACCTTGCTAACCTCACTTGTTAATTCTCATGTGCATTTGTGGATTTTTAAACACATGTATCAGGTTATCTTGTAAACAGCATTTTTTCCATTCAGATCTACACCTTTCAGTTTTTTTTTTTTTTTTAATTGCACAGGCTTGGTGCTCCATTGTGATAGTGACTGGAAGTGGTCAGGGTAGGCATCCTTGCTGTCAAGCCAAAGGGACAGCGTTTAGCGTTTCACTACTTGGTAAGACACCTACAGGTCTGTACACTACTTACACTACTGAGTGTGTTTGTGGAAGAGTGTGGGCGCCGTTTATCAAGCTCAGAAAATCCCTCTTTATCCCTACTTTGCTAGTACTTACATCAAAAAAATCTTAAGTCGTGCTGAACTTTATTCAACATCTTTTTCTCTTTTAATGTCAAACCAAACTAACATTCATCGAAAATTCTACACCTTGGTTGTGATGTACATCAGCTTTACACATTGCTGGATTCATTCTGCTGATCATTTGTTTCAAGTTTATGAGTGAGATTAGTTTGTTATATTTTTGTAATGTCTTTGCTAGGTTTTAGTATCAAGGCAGTGTGGCCGTCATAGAATGGTTAGGGATTATTTCCTTTTTCTATTCTTTGAAAGTAAGATTGGTGCTATATTTTCTTTAAACGTAACTCACTGAACTCACTGATGAAGCTATCTGGGCCTAGAGTTCTCTTTGTAGGAAGATTTAAAATTATAGACTTAATTTAAAAAAGCGGATTTAAGACCAGTCAGATGTAGGACCGATTGTGCCAGTTTGGAAAAACTGTATTTTCAAGAAACTTGTTTATTTCAATCAAATTTTCATACTTATTGTCATAAAGCTGTTCATAATATTCTCATTATCTTTTTAATGATTGAAAAATCTGTAGAAATGTTTTCATTTTTTTTGGCTATTTGTGCTTTAATTAGTCCCCCATGAGGGGTTTATTCATTTTATCACTTTTCAATTAACTTTTGACTATTTCCATTTATTTGCACATCTTTGTGCTTAATTAGCTGTTTTTCTAACTTCTCATGAAAAATACTTTATTTGTATTTCAAGCTTATTTTTTAATATATGCTTTAAAAAACTTTCCAAGTTAGCATGGCCTAACGACATCTTAATTACGGGATGTAAGTTTCAAAACTTTCAGCATATTTTCTAGTTCCCACTGTGATTTTCCAAATCCATCAGTTATTCAGGAGTATATATAGACTTCAAATGTGTCGATATTTTCTACTTACTTTTTCTCTTGTTTTCTGGCTTAATTGCATCACTGTCTGAGAATGTACTCTATATGACTTAGAGCATCTGAAATTTGTTGAGACGTGCTATGTGGCCCAGCATATTCATAAACATTCCGTGTATACACGGGAAACTCTGCGATCTGTGGTTGCGGGTGTAGTGTTCTGTATCTATCTATAATATGCATCTCTTAGGTCAAGTCTGTTTATCCAGTTGTTCAAATCTGTGTCTTACCATTCTCCATCTGCTCCTGTGAACAGTTACTGACTACACATCTCGCGAGATATCTGTAGGTTTGTCTCTACCTCTTTATAATTCTGCCCATGCTTTTCCCTTCGTCTCATATGTGGTGAGGCTATGTGTGCTGCTGCTGCTGCTAAGTCGCTTCAGTCGTGTCTGACTCTTAGCGACCCCATGGACTGTAGCCCACCAGGCTCCCCCGCCCCTGGGATTCTCCAGGCAAGAACACTGGAGTGGGTTGCCATTTCCTTCTCCAATGCATGAAAGTGAAAAGTGAAAGTGAAGTCACTCAGTCGTGTCCGACTCCTAGCAACCCCACGTACTGAAGCCCACCAGGCTCCTCCGTCCATGGGAGTTTCCAGGCAAGAGTACTGGAGTGCTAGGCACACACAAATACGAAACTGCTGCTGCTTCTTGGTGAGTGAATACCTTTATCATGGAGTGTCCCTCTTCACTTCTAGCAACGCTTTTTTTTTTTTTTTTGCCATAAAGCCTACTTTCTTTTGGTAGTTTTTGCACGGTTTATCTTTTTACATTTTTGTTTTTCTTTTAAAAATTGTGGTAAAATGCACAGAGAATTTACCATCTTAACCATCAAAAAATTTTAAAGTTGTGCTAAACACTACGTAACAAATTTACCATTTTCGGTTGTACCGTTCAGTAATGTTAAGCACATTTACATTTTTCTGTAATCTCCAGAAGTCTTTTCGTCTCACCAAACTGAAAACTCTACTGTATATCCAGTTAACAAATTCCCATTCTTCTTTCCCCTTGCCCCTCGGCAATCACCCTTTCTGCTTTCTGTTTAAGAATCTGCCGACTACAGGTTGCTGTTGTTCAGTCACTAACTTGTGTCCAGCTCTTCGTGACCCCCTAGACTGCAGCACACCAGGCTTCTCTGTCCTCCACTATCTCCTGGAGTTTGCTCAAACTCATGCCATACAGCTATCTCATCCTGTGTCATCCCCTTCTCTTCCTGCCTTCAATCTTTCCCAGCGCACATACAGAGTGAAAGTGAGAGGCTGGAAAAAATATTCCATGCGAATGTAACTCAAGAAAGATGGAGTAGCAGTACTCACATCAGACAAAACAGACTTTAAAATAAAGATTATTGTAAGTTATAACAAATTAAAAGACCCTTGCTCCTTGGAAGAAAAGCTACGGTGAATCTGTGCTGTGCTTTAGTGGCTCAGTTGTGTCTGACTCTTTGAGACCCCATGGACTGTAGCCTGCCAGGCTCCTCAGTCCATGGGGATTCCCCTGGCAAGAATAATGGAGTGGGTTACCATACCCTCCTCCAAGGGTATGGCAAATCTGGACAGTGTATTAAAAAGCTAAGACATCACTTTACCGACAAAGGTCTACTCAAATGCAGTTTCTTCAGTAGTCATGTATGGATGTGAAAGTTGGACCATAAAGAAGGCTGATTAAAGATGGAGTTTGAAAGACAGGAGTGACTGTGGCCTAGACAATTAAAGGATGGAGTTACAATAGTGGAGCTGGGGAAGACCGTGGTGGAGCACATTTGTCGGGGGAGAGGTCAAGAATGCCCTTCTGGACATGTGAGTGTGAGTCTATCAGAGATTCAAGTGGGGATGCTAAGAAGTTGTTGGCTAAGAGTCTGAAGCTCAGGAGAAAGCTCTGGCTTTGAACTACAGGTTTAGAGTCTTTCTCAGGGTGAAGACGGTATTTAAAGCCTCAAGCCTGGAAGAAGGGCTTCCCAGGTGGAGCTAATAGTAAAGAACCCATCTGCCAATGCAGGAGACATAAAAGACATGGGTTTGATCCCTGGGTCAGGACTGTTCTCTGGAGGAGGGCATGGCAACCCACTCCAGTATTCCTGCCTGGAGAATTCCATGGACAGAGGAGCCTCGGGGTATAGTCCGCAGAGTCAGACACGACTGAAGCGACTTCGCACAGCACAGGCTGGATGAGAAGGGGAGGCGGTGTAGCTGAGTAAGAGAGACCCAAGGGCTGAGCTGCAGGGCTGCAAGGAAGACGCACCCTTTGCAAGGCGGGGCTGACTGGGGAGTTATCTGAAGCTGTCCTTCATCAGATTAGAATCAGAATGGAGTCCCATTAATGGTGGTCAAGGAGTCTGTGTTCCTTGACTCCAATCCTGCCTGCCTGCCTCCAGCTGTGTATAATCCGAGTGTTCTGGTGCGCCCGCCTTCAGCTGCTCATTCCACGCTTCTGCACTCACCACCACCCCTCACTCTCATAAAGGTTTGGTCATTCATTCAACAAATGTTTGCTGAAATGTTTTTGTACGCTCCAGGCCCTGGTGGAGGCACTGAGTGAGCAAGCTGGACAAAGCCTGTGCCCCTATGCAGCTCATTCTCCAAGGCCATGGGCAGATTAACAATCAATCGACAGACAGACAAGAACATTTCTAACCCTGCTCTGGTTAAGGGATCATGAAAAGTCTCTTCCAGGAGGTGCTGTCTGAGCTGTGCCGAGTGCTGAACAGATGATGACTGTCCTATCTGGATCCGAGTGTTCTGGTGCGCCCGCCTTCAGCTGCTCATTCCACGCTTCTGCACTCACCACCACCCCTCACTCTCATAAAGGTTTGGTCATTCATTCAACAAATGTTTGCTGAAATGTTTTTGTACGCTCCAGGCCCTGGTGGAGGCACTGAGTGAGCAAGCTGGACAAAGCCTGTGCCCCTATGCAGCTCATTCTCCAAGGCCATGGGCAGATTAACAATCAATCGACAGACAGACAAGAACATTTCTAACCCTGCTCTGGTTAAGGGATCATGAAAAGTCTCTTCCAGGAGGTGCTGTCTGAGCTGTGCCGAGTGCTGAACAGATGATGACTGTCCTATCTGGGGGCAAGGATCCGGCTGGAGGGAGCCTTGCAGGGGACACAGAAGGACAGCGTGCTGTCATGGTGAGGGGGCAGTCCCAGGAGCTCCTAGGCTGCTGTTAGAAATCTAATTTTATTCTAAGGTGTTGGGGACACCTTCCCTGCAGCTGAGGAGTCAGGTGATACAATTAACATTGCACAGGCCTCACTGGGTTGGCCAGTCAGATGGAGAAGAGACTGTCAGGGGCAAAGTAGAGGCAAGGAGAGGAGTTTGTAGGGTTTTCTAGTTCAGGTCACAGTCTTGGAGGAGGACTGGCCAGATGCACCTTGGACTGGATGAATGGGTGCAACAGTCGCCAACATCGCTCTTCTCTGGGTCCAGGCCCACACAGGGCCAAGAAAAGTACCTACTAAAGAGACGTTGGTCCAGGCACAGTTGTTGCCCTCGGCTTACTGTGTGCGGAATTATAGGAAACTCAGACCACACATATAAACGTCCCGGGTAAACACAGGGCAAGCAATAAATCAGTGCACAGGAGTGGGTAGCCAGGTGCAGAAGTGGGACTGGAAACAGAGTGACTGGCTACCCTGTGGAGAGGAGTCTTTGGAGCCTTACTCTAGCCAGAGAGACAGTCCATTTCCCAGCGGGCAGAGGGTCGTGAGCAGCGCGGCCTCCGCGCTGGTCAATGCCCCTCCCGGCAACAGGGACGGTGGGGGTTGGATTGTCTAAGAACCCGGCTCCAGGCTCCAGTTTCCCAACTCGTTCGGAGCTCAGAGAAGCGGTGACTCAGGGGAGGCCGGCCTGGAGTGACTCATTACCTCGCTCCCTCCCTCACTGCTGACCCCGAGCCAATCTCTTAATGAGTCTACACCCCACTCTTCTCTTTTGGCCAGGACGATTGCCTGGTGGAATTTTTAATTCCCCGGGGGCAGGGCTCATGTCAGCAACCGTCCATGGTTCCTCGAGAGAGGCTTCTCCTAGGGTCCGGAGGAGCGGGAAAAGCTGGGTGGACCCCAAGGCCCCTGACCCTCCCCGTGCACCGAACGGGGCGTTTAATGCCTTTGCATTCTTCTAATTTCAGAGCCTTTCAACATCATTCACACAGAATACAATTTCGCAAGTCTCGATGTCCTGGAGGATTTTCCCTTGGACACCTCTGTGTAAAAATCTGCTTGGGGGTGGGGAGGAGCAATCTGAGTCTCCAAAGTCTGCAAAGCACAGCCTAGAGGCAATGAATGAGAGCTCCGCAGACTGACCTACGCTCCCCGGGGCAAGGGGCCCGCTGCGCGAAGGCGCCGGCCGGTGCTTGGCCCACCCACGCCACGGAATGCGGGCGGGGGCGCGGGGGACAGTCTCGCCGCCACGCGAGGGGCCCTCGGGCAGCAGCCGGGGTGCGGGCGTGGGCGGCGGGGTCGCTAGCCCGGACGACTCAGAGCGCCCCCCATCCCCCGGGACCCTGCAGGTGGACCGCGGCGCGCGCACCCCCTCTTTCCCGGCCCGGCGCCGGGACCCTCCCCCGAGCCCTTTGCGCCCCTGCGCCCCGGCCCGAGCGCGCAGGCGGCGCCCCCGTTACCTGCCGGGGGAAGTCCCAGCTCGCGCGCGGCGCGGACTGCAGAAGGGCGGACTCCGCCGAGCGAGGCCACATCCTAGGGGAGGGGTCTCCGTCTGAGGGTCGCGGATTGCGGTGCCGGCCCGGGAGGAGCCCGCGGAAGGGAGCCGCAAGCGGGTAACAGTTGCTTTTCGCCTCGTGCCCCCTGCCCCTGCCGCGAAGCCGGCCTCCGCAGGGTCCCGGGCCGCTGGGCGGCCGGACACACCTTCCGCCCGCGTACGCGGAGGCCCAGCGCCGGCGCTCGGGCCCCGGCCTGGGGCGCAGAAGCCCGCCGGCGGGCGGCGAGGGTCCGGGGCCGACACCGACGCAGCAGCGCGCAGACGAATCTGAGCGGCTCCGCGCCGCCGGCGCGGGTGGCCGCGGCCGGTCCGACGCAGACCTGGGGTGTCCGCCCGCCCGGGGGCGCCGGGCCCGCGCGGACGCGGGGGGTGGGGGAAGCGAGGCCGGGAGCGGCGGCGGCCGCGGAGACCCGGAGCCCCGTTTTAAAGATGGGGGCGGATTTTAAACGCAGACAGCCGGCGGAGGGGAGGGGCCGCGCGGCGGGCGGCGGGCAACTTTCCGCGCCGGAGGTGCGGCCCGAGGGGCGGCGCCGGCGGAGGCGGGAGTCGGGGGCCGAGGGGAGTCACATCTGCCCGCGTGGGGGCGGGGGCCGGGAAAGGGGGCCGGGGCGCCTGCCTCCCCGGCCCGGGGCTGCTTCCTGAGCTTCCCTGTCGTACCCACGCCCCTCCTCCGCCCCCTCCTCGGAAATTCTCACTGGCCCACGAGCACAGCAACAAAAATAAAAACAGACGATCCTTTCCGGAGATTCCTCTAAGACTCCCCTCTTCTAGAGCTAAAGGACTGCAGTTTCATCTAAGGAACTTTGATTCCTGTCTCCCCAAATTATTTGAGCTTTCTGCACCTTCTCCTCTGCTGAGGATCCTCCAAACCGGTTTGGAAAGCAGAGTTTTAGGATTCTTCTTGGATTGAGATCCTCAGGTTTTGTTTGAAATTCGAAATTGTTGTTCCTTCACCCTCGCCACTTACACTTTTCAGGCAAATCATTAATACAATAATGTGTAACCTCAGACACAGTGGATTCCTAGAGTTGGGTGTGGGGGAGGGGGTTGGGAGTAAAGAGTTGTCCTGGCTCGCTTGTTCTGAATTTTGCACTCCCTTAAACTCATATGAAAGGATTTCGTCCCCTTCATCTCTTCTTTTCAATTCTTTTTGAAAGTCCAGTCTGTAAGAGATGACTTTTTAATGTTTTGGATTTTAAGAGCGTTTTATAATCTATTCTTTTATCACACAGAGAGGAAATGTTTTTATTTTAAATTAAAACAAACAGACTCATTTACAAAGCTGCATACTGTACCATTTTGGTAGCTTTTTCCGTTTGAAATTTAGGTGCCCTTTCACGTCACGATGATGGAACGTTTGCTGCTACTGATCGTGTCTCTTACTGGTGGTGTATAGACACATTTTACTTTTCTATTTGCCTCAGGAATTGGATGAAGTAATTGATCACTAAAGAACTACACTGCTGGTGAGATGTGTAAGGTGAGACTCCAGTTAAAAATGATTTACCTTTTTTCCTTCTTTATTTTAATCAAGTCATAAGGGTGAGACTGAAGCTAAGTAATTGGATGGGACTATCTTTATTTCCAAATAGTCCCTCTGTCAGATGGGTGTAGAGGCTGGGCTGGATTTGGAAAAGAAGACTGTATCAAGTGTACAGACTTTTCAGGGACTCCAGCACACACAGCGGTCGTGGAGCTTATCCAGAGCCAAATGTTATTTGCAGCCATCCTTGATGAGTGTCTTTTCCAGGGGTAATTATAGTTTGCCTATTTACATTTCCTTGTGTAGCTTTCATCGAATGTCTTAATTTTATCTGTGTCGTGGTGTCTATCACTCACTGCACACTGAGTGTCACTGATTGTGGGTTTTGTGTGTCTTGTGTCAGGTATACCCTTTCCATTGCAAAGAATTATTTTAGGCAAATCCTGCTTTTTTCTGAAAAATGGAATAATGCTGGTCTCATAATTATTCTGAATTATGATAGTGTTGAGTTTTGGTTAACTTATTATGGAGAAGACTGGCTTTTCATTATTTCCTGGTCACATGTAATATGTGAAGTCAAAGTGTTGCTTTATTTAAGCCAACTTGTAAGGCTTTGGATTTATAGAACAGCACTGATACAGTGTCAATGAACAGTACTGGGGAGAAAGAGTGGTTTGCTAATTTTACATTCTTCACAAGCAGTTTTCTCAACTTGAAAAAATATCTTTTTAAAAAAATTTTAGGCATTGTAGATGCACTGTGCAGTGTGTGTGTCTATGAAATACTTTACTGTGGTTTATTGGGAACATGCACGTTTTGGTACATTGGTTACTGCAGTTTTGTTGTTTCTTTTTTCCCCTTTAAATCATCTGGATGGCCTTTGTATTTTGAAATCGTCTCTATCACATGTCTGGAAGAATAAGCTGTACTTTATTTTTTTCGAGATTGAGGCATACAAATGACATTTTTGCCTAAAAAAAAAAAAAAACTTCGGAGAGGAAGGTGGACATAAACTAAGGCCCTTTCTAAATGCACAGACCACACATGGTTGTGTTTTGAAACTCAACAGTGCTTGTGTGTATCCCATATTTTTTCTTTTTATCCTTGGAGCAAATATGGATTTAAAAATTATTTTCAGTTTACTGATGGAGGCATATTCATGGCTTAGCTCTCCCAATGTATACCATTTTTTTTTTTTAATTCACATATTTGTGGAAAGAATCACTTAATCTACTTTTTGGCCTATGGAGATGTTTGTTTATAATCCAAAAGGGAATATTTAGAAATAGGTAATCTTATATGGCTAGTGGAGAAGGCAATGGCACCCCACTCCAGTACTCTTGCCTGGAGAATCCCAGGGACGGGGGAGCCTGGTGGGCTGCTATCTATGGGGTCGCACAGAGTCGGACACAACTGAAGTGACTTAGCAGCAGCAGCAGCAGCATATGGCTAGTGTTGTTTGGCCTGAACTGTGTTAAGACATTTTCCACAAAGATGTTTTCCACAATTTTCACACCTGTGGATCCTGTGAAGTGTTCGTATTCACTTCAAAGTGAAGCTGATGTTTGGCCACCAAGCAGGTTTCTACACAAAGCATTCTCAAATGCTTTAGTGTAGTGCCATAGTGTAGAAGTTTGCATGAAGTGAGAGTCTGTGTCTTTGACATGAATAAAGACACAGCTTTTTCAGTCTGTCTTTTTGGCTGGGGAGTAGGACACTATTTCAAGGAAGGCTGTAGTTTTTGGGAGTCAGTAAGTACCTATCAGCTGGTACACTTGGATTTTGCAATTATTACCAAGAAGTTTCATTTCTGTTACCATAAATATTCAGTCTGGATTGTTTTAAAGTCTGTACACAATTTATGGACACTCCAGTGTTTTACTGGAAAAGGGAATGATGCCAAAATAACAGGAGAAATGATTCCTACTTGCAAAGTGCCTTGTGGAGTTTAAGAATATAGAGCATACTCATGAAAGGCTAAGAATGTGGAGGAGGGCCCTACAAATAGGTAGACCAGACCTTACACGTGCAGTTTTGCTCTCTGTTTAAGAAGCAGGCATGGCATTGATATCAAATGCTAATAAGCCTCTCATTATCTGTCAGACTCTATTTTTAAGACTCCAGATACACGCCCAGCACAAGAAATAAGGTCTTTGCCTGTTGTTTTAAATGCATAGAACATTTGGGGCCAAGTTTATCAACTTGGCAAACAAGAGAGGCGGAGGAGCTACTTAAAAATTATAAACAGATTGTTATGGTTGTTTATTTCCATCAACTTAGATAAGTGTACATGCAAATATTTGATTTATGAGTAATATTTTGAAATGTTTTCTAGGAGGGAACTATGATATGTGTGGAGAGTGTGGCTCCTCCAGCTTATGTCCATTTAAGTTACTGGGTGTAGTCAGGGTGATTTCTGTAACGCTGGCTAGGGGCAGCATAAACCTCAGTGGTCTGTCACCTCTGAGGTGGCTGGGATAATACCTCTGAGTTTATATTTTTCTTTCAGTAATAAATAGTAGATGTAACATGAAAATTTTTAGTTTCTATATATATGTATACATATGTGTACATATATATATATATTCTTAAAGCTACCAGTTGTCTAAAGCACATTGAAAGCTTTTCAACATACTACTAAACAATCACACTAACTGGTTTGCATCATGGACTCAATGGACGTGAGTCTGAGTGAACTCCGGGAGTTGGTGATGGACAGGGAGGCCTGGCGTACTGCGATTCATGGGGTCGCAAAGAGTCGGACACGACTGCGCGACTGAACTGAACTGAACTGGTTTGCTCATGTAAGTGGTACTGGGTCAGTTTCTCCAAGAGCAGGAAGTTGTCTGGTAAAACCAGAGTTGGTGTGTTCAACTTGTTTTGACCCCCAGAAACTCCTGATTCATCATTAGGTTCTTCAAAGAATGCATGGCATATTTTTTGACTGAACCATTCTGAAGTGTGGATGTTTGTGATTTTTGTCATTTCTATGCCATATTTTAGGTGTCCTCTGCACATCTGAGTTTGCCTTTTTGCTTTCTTCTGTGGATATTCTCCTTGTATGACAATATTCCTGTGAGGCGAGCTTCCTCTCAGTGAGCAATGTGTGTAAATAATATAGGTTTAAAAACTTACTTATTTTCGTGTAAAACTGATGCACGCCATGGTGAACAGCCTGAGCCATGCTTAAGTGTATAAAGTAAAAAGATGAAGAAAAAAGCCTCTTCTCCTTCCTCCACCTGCGGTCCTGCTCCCCAATCTGAGGCAGAAACAGTTGGGGTCACTCGGCTTCTGGAGGAGCTCTTTGCTGCGGCGCCCTGGCAGCAGTGCCGGGTGGGGAAGGCAAGGCCACTGGGCCTGCTTACATGTTGTGCAGGGACGATTCTGCCCTTGCTTCCTGTGATGTTAAGTAGTATTGATAGTCTTAAACTTCCGTCACTGTGAGATGGCTGTCACTGAATTGTTAGTCAAACACTGAAGCTGTTAACTGCATTGTCAAGGGTGGTACTGTTTTGATTTGTTGATCTTCTAAGAAAATAAATATTTGGAAATTGAATTCATGTAACCTTAGGGCTGGGAGTAATGTTAGTAATTACCATCTGTGGAATTTTATGGTGAGACGCACAGTATATTTACTATAGACTTGTTATTACTCATTATCTTTCCTTTAGTTTTCAGAACAATTTCAAGACAGTTGTTATTTCCACTTTGCAGAGGAAATTTAGGCTAAATGTGAATTTACTCACGTAATGTCACAAGACTAGTAAGTGGCAGTGCTGGCGTTGTGCCTTGGAAGGGGCGTACTCTTTCCATGTTACGTGCTCTGCGGTTTGTGTCTAGTCTCTCTTATTTTCCGCACGAGGAAATTGAGGCCTGGAGGAGGCAAGTGACTTGCCCAAGGTCATACAGCTAATCAATAGCAACATTCAACCAAGCTTTTATCTCTGGACCCTTATCTCAGGACTTTTGGTCCTGGCTGGTTATGCTACATTTTACTGAAATACTGTGGACCAAAAGACCGTCTTCTGTGACTACTGGATACAGATGCTTCAGAACTGATACGTCAGCAATCCTGTTTTCTACTCTGTATTAAAAGATTCCTTCTCTTTCTTTCAGAAATTATAAAGAGCTCTGATGGGCTATTTGGGTAATACCCAGTGCAGTGAACTGCAGGTGAGTAAGGCTTGGGAGAACCTACTTAGAAAGAGCAAGCTTGATGGTGTGTGAGAAGTCTTACACTAGAGCAGTGTCTGCTCAGGAGGAGTGAGGTGGGACAGGGTGGAGTGAGCACAGCTCTGGCGCAGCCCTCGGACCTGGAGCTTCGGGTACTGATGGGATGATAGTGAACAGACCACCTGACCCTTCGTCTGTGTTTGAAGAGAAGCGAGGATAGGTTAATCTTACACTTCTGTTTTGAATGAGTAACCACACAGGAGTTCAACCTATCTGCACAAGATTGGATCTTAAGAGGTGCTTCAGGTTTCCTGTAACATTCTTGAGTGGTGATCACCCTGTGCTCTGATGAACCGGTTCAGTATTAAACTGTTTGTTTTTCCTGTTTTCTGCTATGTGCGTGTTGTCATGGATGGCTGTACATGTCTGCATTTTTGAGGATCTAGGTACTGAGAACAGGTCATTGGAACGCAGGTTCAATTCTTTTTCTGATGGGTGTGTTCCCTCCATACAATGGTGGTTTTAGTCTTTCAGATTATTTATTTTTTGCTGAAATATCCTAAGAAAGACAATTTAGTCTTGAGTATTATTTCACTGTAATTAGTATTATTAGTCTTGGCCATTCAGTAGTAAACTTAGAAAATGATTGTACTACAGAAAAACAATTAGAAGACTGCTTTAATATTGTCCTTCTGGGACATCCCTGGTGGCTCAGAGGTTAAAGCGTCTGCCTGCAGTGTGGGAGACCTGGGTTCGATCCCTGGGTTGGGAAGATCCTCTGGAGAAGGAAATGGCAACCCATTCCAGTACTCTTGCCTGGAAAATTCCATGGACTGAGGAGCCTGGTGGGCTTCAGTCCATGGGGTCGCAAAGAGTCGGACACGACTGAGCGACTTCACCTTCTGGGACATCAGTGCTAAAATTAGTTTTTGATGATTTTCAGGGCTAGCTGCAGAGACTTTGATGTGATAGTGCTATATATTTTTAAGGTTTGTTAATTAGACCCTGGCTTGGCTGCTTGTTGATGGCTAAAGTGAAGTACAGTGTAGGGTTCTTTGTTTCTTGAGTTGGAGTGGTTTTGCAGGATTCATTGTCTACAGGTTCCTGGGGATGATCAGAAGACTAGTTGAGCTAGTTTGTTAGTCCTTGGAAAGCTGGAGTCTGGGTTGTTGTTGTGATAAAACAAGTACATGAGGGCTCTCAGTTAAGGCCAAAATGAGTAGCAGAAGAGAGGCATGGACCTCTTCTTGAGACTGTGTCAAGTTTGTATCCTGGAACTCCTTATTTCCTCAGTATGGTAAAATTTTGTCTTATATTATGAAGTAATTTAAGAATTAATATTAAGTAAATTGTTAAATATTTGAGTTACCACCCTCAAACAGTTGATTTTCCTTTTGGCATTCCATTAAAATATATATCTATATTTACTGTACTCATTTTTAATTATGATGCACATAATTTGTATTTTTCCCATATATTGGATGATGAAACATTTCCATATTATAGGTGTCACAATTTTAATTTACATGATTACACTTTGAGAGGCTGCAAAATATTTTATCAAGTCATGCTGTCAATAATTTATGTTAATCTATGTTAGATATTTGTTTTGCTCGCTGATTTTCAGTTAATACTTTAATCTACATTATTGTAGCTATTGTATTTTTTTCTAGCTAATTATATCTCTAGGATAAATTTCAGAATGTATTGTTGTGTTAAATGATATGAATGATTTTATGGCTTTTGATATTGAGTTGGCGATAAAGTTCGTTCTGGATGTTATGGAAAAGCCCAAGCAAACGTTTCTGTTTTTCAAGAGTGTTTCACCAGTTTGTACTATTGACAGATACATAGATGTACCTCTTTGACCAAAACTGGATAGAAATACATGTTTCTTTATGAGCCCTTCCCTGTTTCATAGTGTAAGGTGACACTTGTGCTTCTTAGTTCCATAATGTTGAGTTTTTCTCTTTGAGTCTCTTCATGGTGAATTGTTTGTTCATATCGTTTGCAGTTTTAATAAACTATTGATGTGGGGCTTTGGTTGGTAAGGCAAATAGAAATAGACCAGCTAATAAGCAGGTAGTTGTTAGAAACATGATCGGAACAAGTTCAGTGAGAATATTTAACGAGAGCCCGGTCTGGATGGTGAGTTTTCTTGAGAGGAGTGGTGAAGGGGAACAGGTGAGTTATTTCAAGGTTCCGTTCCTCAGTTACCGTTAGGTGTCCGCTGTGCACCACGCAAGGAGCGCAAGGCCGGCTCAGGCTATCAGGGCGCATCCCGGGCGGAGGAGGAGGCTGCTCAGGGCCTGAGCAGCTGGGGGCGCCGGCTGCTGAAGTCGCTCTGCAGGGCTGAGGGGAGCGCTTTCTGCAGCCTCGTGTGCTCCTGGTGGCATGCCGCTGTGCTTCGGAAGCTCAGTTCAGAGGGACGCAAAGATGAACAAAGCGTCGTTTCCT
>SJXQ01002208.1:335711-355534 GCA_006408695.1 Aepyceros melampus
AGGGGCACCAGAAAGGACTAATAGGAATTTGAAGGGTGCTGTAAGAGGGGTTCGGGGGAGGGGTGACACTGCCCGCCTTGGGGCCATCGGGGAGCACGTCAGCTGAACAGGGGCCTTTAAACTGCACCCGCGTGAACGCGAGAGGCCGTGGAAAGAGGAGGGCATTCCGGAGGGACGGACAGCCTGAGCAGCGGCGGAGCCGTGGGGCCGGCAGTGAGGCCGCGTCCAGAAACCGCGTTATCCCTGTTTCCTGGACTCTGGTTACCTGAAGGAGTATGTGGAAGGTGAGGCTGCTGAGAGGTCGTGACTGGGTTTAGGAGAATGAACGTGAGGGATTGGCACTGGGGCTTTTAGTTGGGTCCATGACTGCCTGAATTGGGGTCCCTGAGAATGGAAAGAGGTGATGGAGGCAAGAGATACCTTGGATGTTAAGCAGAGAGATGTGGTGCTGATTAGGTAGGAGGGAAGGGAACCATCTGTTCTGTGTCTCAAGTCAGAGATGAGGCTGAGGTTTTCATGGCTGGATAGCTGGAAGACATCAGGAATATGGAAGAACTGGTTCAGGATAGAGAAAAGACAAGTTTCATTTTGTGTGTTGAGTTTGAGGAACTAGTAGGAAGCCGAAATGAGTCTTCTAACCCTGGAAGGAACAGATGAGTTTAGGGCCCAGAGGAGTTAGAGGAATCAGTGTGGTCTCATAGATAAAGCAGAGTGAAGAATGGAGCGTCCGGATTCCCAGTCTAGCTGTCTCCTCATTGCCTCATACAGAGCAGGTTCTCTGCTGTGGTATGCTCAATAGAAAGTCAGAAGTGGCAGAGTTTATGTTGAGAGTAAAGAGTTTATATTTACTTTTTTTTTTTTTTTTACTATGGAAAATTTCAGACACACGGAAGTAGGGTATAGTCAATCCCACTGTCCCTATTAATCCAGTTCCAGTAGTTACTAATCTTGCTTTACCTGTTCCCATTGGTTGTGCTGAAGCAAATGGGATACAGCGTCTTGGTGGACTTGGGCTGTGTACATTGCAGGCAGGGGAGCTGAGCAGTTTAGCAAGGTGTGTGCTGAGCTTTCTGGGTGGGGGTCTGTAGTGAACAGAAGTGGGATTAATTGCCAGAATTCCTTGGACAAATCACTTACATCTTCTGAGTTTTACTTTCTCTGTGAGATGGAGATAATAATGCCAGCTTCACAGAATCACTTGAGATGAGATATATAAAAACCATCTGTGAACTTTGAGGCTCAAGTGCAATACAGATTTAGTTGTCCATAATAACAAAAAGGTAGTGCTGTTCCTTTGGGCTTCTATGTTGCTGGAATGAAATTTATATTATCCAATACAGTTTTATTCAACAAATACTTTATCTGAAGCACCTGAGGCTTCAACAGTGAACAAAACAGAGAAAACTGCAGCTCTCCTGGAGCTCATGTTCTAGGTCTGGAGGATAATAGGAAGCTCATGCCTTAATAGTGCTTCGTGTGGGCCAGACACTGCTCTAAGTGCTTCCATATTTCACCCTATTTTATTCTTGCAGCAACTGTGAGGTGTTCCGTTCCGTTCAGTCACTCAGTCGTGTCCGACTCTTTGCGACCCCATGAATCGCAGCACGCCAGGCCTCCCTGTCCATCACCAACTCTCGGAGTTCACTCAGACTCATGTCCATTGAGTCCGTGATGCCATCCAGCCATCTCATCCTCGGTCGTCCCCTTCTCCTCCTGCCCCCAATCCCTCCCAGCATCAGGGTCTTTTCCAATGAGTCAACTCTTCGCATGAGGTGAAAAAGGAATAGTCCATTTGCACAATGAAACAACTTGGATGAGACTGAAATATTTTTAATGAGCATTTCCATACACAATTTGTGACTGCATATTTTCACTGATATAAAATTCTAGCATAGGCCCCTTACCCTCCCCACTACCCCACCAAAAAAAAAAAAAAAAAAAAAAAACCAGTTAAAGTAATTGGCTCTGGTAGGCAAGAAGAATAGAATTTACTACAAAGCAGCATGAGGAAATTTACCATGATGTAAATCTTCTATATCTTAATTTGGGTGGTCATTATGCCAGCTATATTAATGTAAACACACACACACACACACACACACACACACATATATATACTTAAAAAGAGTATGTATTGTTTTCTGTAAATGGTAGCTGAATACAGTTCATGAACAAAAAATAATAATAATTAACATCTGGAAAGTAGCCTATACCAAGAAACTAAATTTAAATATAGAATTTTCTTTCCACTTTATCAGAACTGATAAGGTGAAAACCAAGTTGTTTCCATAGTCATTTTTGGCAATTGATCTAATATCCAGTTTGTTCAATTCTGAAGTAATGAGGGTTTAAAATTGTTTTAATGACACCAGAACAAATAATTTATATATTAGAACCCAAGAAATGTCTACTAGTCAATTCTACAGTCTCAAGTCAGTTCAGTCACACAGTCGTGTCCGACTGTTTGTGACCCCATGGACTGCAGCACACTAGGCTTCCCTGTTCATTACCAACACCCAGAGCTGGCTCAAACTCATGTCCATCGAGGCGGTGATGCCATCCAACCATCTCATCCTCTGTCATCCCCTTTTCTTCCTGCCTTCAATCTTTCCAAGCATCAGGGTCTTTTCCATTGAGTCAGTTCTTCACATCAGGTGGCCAAAGTATTGGAGCTTCAGCTTCAGCGTCAGTCTTTCCAATGAATGTTCAAGACTAGTATCCTTTAGGATGGACTGGTTGGATCTCCTTGAAGTCCAAGGGATTCTCAAGCGTTTTCTCCAACACCACAGTTCAAATGCATCAATTCTTTGGCACTCAGTTGTCTTTATGGTCCAGCTCTCACGTCCATACATGACTACGGGAAAAACAATAGGTTTGACTAGACGGACTTTTGCCAGCAAAGTAATGTTTCTGCTTTTTAATAGGCTGTCTAGATTTGTCATAGTTTTTCATCCAAGGAGGAAAGGTCTTTTAATCATGGCTGCAGTCACCATCTGTAGTGATTTTGGAGCCCCCCAAAATAGTCTTTCACTGTATCCATGGTTTCCCTATCTATTTGCAATTAAGTGAGGGGACCAGATGCCATGATCTTAGTTTTTTGAATGTTGAGTTTTAAGCCAGCTTTTTGAGTCTCTTCTTTCACTTTCATCAGGAGGCTCTACTGTTCCTCTTACTTTCTACCGTAAGGGTGGTGTCATCTGCATATCTGAGGATATTGATATTTCTCCTGGCAATCTTGCTTCACCTTGTGCTACATCCAGCCTGACATTTCACATGATGTACTCAGCATATAAATTAAATAAGCAGGGTGACAATATTCAGCCTTGATGTACTCCTTTCCTTATTTGGAACCAGTCTGTTGTTCCATGTCCAGTTCTAACTGTTGCTTCCTGACGTGCATACAGATTTCTCAGGAGGTAAGTCAGGTGGTCTGGTATTCCCATCTCTTAAGAATTTTCCACAGTCTTTTGTGATCCACACAGTCAAAGGCTTTGGTGAAGTCAGTGAAGGGGAAGTAGATATTTTTCTGGAATTCTCTTGCTTTTTCAATGATCCAGCAGATGTTGGCAATTTGATTTCTGGTTCCTCTGCCTTTTCTAAATCCAGCTTGAACATCTGGAAGTTCTTAGTTCACGTACTGTTTAAGCCTCTCTTGGAGACTTTTGAGCATTACTTTGCTAGCATGTAAAATGAGTGCAGTTATGCAGTAGTTTGAGCATTCTTTGGCATTACCTTTCTTTGTGATTGGACTGAAAACTGACCTTTTCCAGTCCTGTGGCCACTGCTGAGTTTTCCAAATTTGCTGGAATATTGAGTGCAGCACTTTCATAGCATCATCTTTTAGGGTTTGAAATAGCTCAACTGGAATTCCATCACCTCCACTAGCTTTGTCCATAAATGCTTCCTAAGGGCTACTTGATTTCGCATTTCAAGATGTCTGGCTCCATGTGAGTGATCACACCATCATGATTATCTGGGTCATCAAGTCTTTTTTGTATAGTTCTTCTGTGGATTCTTGCCACCTCTTCTTAATATCTTCTGCCACTGTTTGTTAGGTCCACACAATATCCATCCTTTATTGTGCCCATCTGTGCATAAAATGTTCCCTTGGTATCTCTAATTTTCTTGAAGAGCTATCTAGTCTTTCCCATTCTATTGTTTTGCTCTATATCTTTGCATTGATCACTGGGGAATACTTTCTTATCTCTCCTTGCTATTCTTTGGAACTCTACATTCAGATGGATATAGCCTTCCTTTTCTCCTTGCCTTTTGCTTCTCTTCTTTTCTCAGCTATTTGTAAGGCCTCCTCAGGCAGCCATTTTGCCTTTTTGCATTTCTTTTTCTTGGGGAAAAAAAATTACTTTTTTCTGTATAGTCTACATGCTTGATAATATATGATTTCACTTCTGAATAATAGCCAGTAAACATCTGAATGGCTCTCTGATTTCTCTGTATCATGAAATAGTGAAACATAATGCTTTATGAGTTGAATAAATTTGTTTATTGTGAGGTAAATTTTACTTCATTTTATGTTCACGAAAGGCATTGAGCTTCAAGTAAGAGAGGTGATATAAAGGCTACAACTTCTGAACTTCCAAGGTCCTTTTCCCCGAGACATGTTTTTTATAAAATGTCAAATAAGGTATCTTATTTTTTTAGCCTCTCATCTCAAATCACAAAATTATACCTGATAACTATTGTTATATTTATATCAGCATATGTCTTACTTCATGGGGAGGAGAAGAGTTAAAATTAATAAACATGATTTAGAGATGGCTGATGTTTTCCCAGACAGAATAAATTTTAAGATTTATAAAGTAAAATCCTAAAAGACAAGAAATAATAGACTTTTTGAAAGATATTTTAAATCTTATTATACAAATGAACATTTTTTAACAAGTAGAAAAGAAATAATATAAACAGGAATTAGCAAAGGATCTAGAAGTTAGTGTTTATTATTTAAAGTTCAGATTAAATTAATAATAAAACCTGTACATATTCTTTTTAAAATATATATACTTAGTGTTAATTATTAAGTCATCTGACTCTGCAACCCTATGGACTGTAGCCCACCAGGCTCCTCTGTCCATGGAATTCTCCAGACAAGGTTACTGGAAGGGGTTGCCATTCCCTTCTCCAGAGAATCTTCCTAACCCAGGTCTCGTGTATTCCAGGCATATTCTTTACTGTTTGTGTCACCAGGGAAGGTCTTAAAAAATCTATAAGCATGACAAATATGAGAAACAATTACTGAATTATCTGAGAGTTGGGTATGAGGAAAGACAGACTACAATTTATAAATGTGCTAATTCATATACTAATAACTATACACATTATAATTAGAGTCAGTGGAGACCTAAAGAACAATCCTTTTATGATCTAGAGCAGCATTTGACAAATTGAGTATACATGAACTCACATTTCTTTTTGTAAATATAATAGTTTTGGAAAACATGCACACCTATCCATGTATATGTTGCCTACAGTTACTTTCACATTACAAGCAGAGTTAATATGATTGCAACACAGATCTTACAGCCTGCAAAACCTAAAATGTTTAAAAGCTGGCCCATTAAGAAGAACTTTGAAAACCTAGAAAATAAAATATAAATCTCAAAAGAGACACATTTCCAGCAGTGATACTGTTGTTTACTCAGTAGCTCAGTTGTGTTTGACTCTTTGCAACCCCATGGACTATAGACTGCCAGGCTCCTCTGTCCATGGAGGTTTTTAGGCAAGAATACTAGGGTAGGTTGCCATTTCCTACTCCAGTGATACTGTTAGATGTTGCATTAAAGAGCTGTGGTAGCTTTTCAAGGTTGAATCAGACTGGTATTTAATCCATATGTTGGTATGAGCAGGAGACCTTCGTTCGTGGTGATGGAAATGTGGCAGGACGGAAAAAGAGAGAAAGAAGAGAGGGGGAGGTTGATTTCTTTTCAAAAATTGGCTCTCTGATTGTGGAAGTTGACAAGTCCAATATCCACAGGGTAGGCTGGCAGACCGGAGAACAGGAAAAATTTATGTTTCAGTTGAGTCCAAAGGCAGTCTGTGGCAGAATTCCTCTTCCTTTTTTTACATTAAGGCTTGTTACTCAATCTATGACTCTCCACTCAGCCTTCCAAAGTTAATACTTTCCTTACCTGGGTAAGGTGGGGAGCAGTAGAAAGAAGTGGTTAAATTATTCATTCCCCTAATCCGTCCTTGGAGAATAAAATTTATTTTGAATAGAGTGAATTCCTGCATATTTCTTTAAACCCACTAGGTGCTTCACATAGTCAAAGTCAAGAACCAGAAGGTTAAGCAAACTTTATGACAAGATATTATATAGCCTCTATGTTGCTGCAATGCATTTTGATAACAGGCTTTTAAGATGGAATATGTTTCATTCAGAATTTACCAAATGTATTTTACCAGTGAATCTTTATTCTTACATGATCTGTTAACCAATGTTTCTTGAAGTAGGTTGAAATCAGCTGCTCTAAACCCATACTCTCATGCACCAAAGAGAAGAATGAAAGGTCAAGGCAGTTAAGTCATGGCCCAAAGTGACACATCTTAACAGCAGAATCAAATCTAAAACTTGGGTCTCCTTTCTCTGTGTGATGCTCTTTTCCTTCTTCTTTATGAAATAACTTAATATTCATTCCTTCTGACTCTCCATTCAAGTTTCTCCTATGTCTAGATTGCTGAAATCAGAAACATTGTAAATTTAGTTGGGGAATTCTTCATTGCCATGGTGGATACACTTTACTTCAAATGTACTGTGACAGGAAATAATTTATCTTTCATTACCTTTTCCTTTAAAACACTACTTTAGGAGCCTGCAAGTCAGTTTCCTAGTCAGTGTTGACTTCTGAGGCTTTGACAGAATGACAGTCCTAAACTGGCTAATCAGAGGGTGTAAATGATGTAAAGGTGACAGCCACTATTCTATTAGTGTTCCCATCAGGAAGCTAAGAAGCTCTATCTATGATTTTTGGAAAAGTGTTATAAGAACTAAGGTAATTTTTCATGATTTTAAAATAGGGCATATTATTGTTGTTCAGTTGCTAAATCCTGTCTGACTCTTTGTGACCCCATGAACCACAGCACACCAGGCTTCCCTGTCCTTCATTACCTCCATCTCCCAGAGTTTGTTCAAATGCATGTCTATTGAATCAGCGATGCCATCCAACCATCTCATCCTCTGTCATCCCCTTCTCCTCCTGCCCTCAATATTTCTCAGTATCAGGATCTTTAATAATGAGTCGCCAAAGTACTGGAGCTTAGTAAGAAGAGCAAATAATGATACCTCGTGGCCTAAATGTTGGCCATTGCCACTCGAAGAAGCAGTTCTCATCTGAGGTTTGTTGGCAAGATGGATCATTGACTCTTTGTAGAGTGTTGGGCTTCCCTAGTGGCTCAGTGGGTAAAGAATCTGCCTGCAATGCAAGAGAACCAGGTTCAATCCCTGGGTTGGAAAGATGCCCTGAAGAGGGGAATGGCACCCCATTCCAATATTCTTGCCTGGAGAATCCCATGGACAGAGGAGCCTGGAAGGCCACAGTCCATAGGGTCACAAAGAGTTGAACTTGACTGAGTGACTTTAACTTCATTTATAGAATATTTGAAATAAGTTCCATATAACATTCATATTTCCAAAGTTTACAAACACATTTCTTATAATAGAAATGTTATACAAGTTTATTACTAAATTAGTTATTCTTCTCACTGTACTCAATATGCTTTCTTGAATGAAAGAGAAAGGGGTAGATTTTCTAGGTCAGTACATTGGAGTTTATTTATCATTCTCTATATGTGTAGCCAATAAAAGATGGAGAACTGCCACACATAGGAGGTTCTGACAAGTTTTTTTAATGGGAGGGCACACTATTCTCCATCTACTTACTTGTGAAATTTTACATACTCACACATTCCAACACACATCAGGCACTCTCCACACACGGAGCCATATACACAGTGCTAAAACTATACATTGCCATCAGGCTCTCCACATCTCTGAAATACTTCACTCTAGGTTTAAAATTCTGCAACAAATATATATACCTTCTCTAAGATATAAGTGTTTTTGATTCCAAATAAATCTACTAAAGAATTGAGATGATCGAAAATCAAGCCAGGATGAATTAAGTACAATTTCTTTTCAGAGTAAAGCAGGCATAATATGGAGTCTAAGATATGTACACTGCAGTATTTGCAGAAATATTCAAAGGTCCCTCAATGACCTTAATTTTCAAAGTGCATCAAACATCTGCTACTTCAGGAGTAATATGTTTCACTGTATTTTCACAAAGTAGCAAAGAGTTCCAGAGCACCTCCAAAAGAAAAAGGATTGAAAGCTGATCTCTAATTCTGGTTTGGGACCAAGGTTGCTGGTATAGAAAATGTATTTTTTTTCCTATTAAAAAGTTTTAATTTGATACAAATTAAAAATTATATATTCTTTATATTTATATATATTCTTTAACATTAACCTTAAATAATGGGAAATTAGTACTTCTCACCATATGGTTTTCTAGATCATAATGAGAATTCACACACCTTGTATGTGAAGTTCATTTGTTGCTTTTCTAGAGAGCTTCATCCTTTATGTTACTGAAACCAGGAGCATTGTGCCTCCCATATGAAAATCAACCAACGACTGCATAAACGTTAATCTCAATCAGCTTGGTCTGATAATAGTATTTTTCTTGTCATACGGTTTAACTTTTTACTGTAGCATAGATTCACTCCAACTTGGAAGGCATCCAGTGTTCAGATGGCTAAAGTGAAAAAAAAAAAAATACTGAAGAGATTACTTGCACCTACAGGTTACACCTACACATTAAACTTACTGCACAGCCAGCTTGGGTGAAATTAGAGAGACAACTGCCCAAGCATGTCAAATGTTTAAGCTTTAAGACCCTGGGTGAAATGAAACAAAAGAAGGAATCCAGGGGTTCTTTAGCGTAATCAAGCTGGCTCATGCCACTGAAGGCTCGGCTGGGCTTGAGAACTCACTGCTGTGAGAAAACTTGTGATTGTATTCCAGACCCACAGTCACCAATAGACATGTGGGATATGTCTGTGTGTCTGTGTTTTAAACCTC
The DNA here is from genome assembly GCA_006408695.1 of Aepyceros melampus. Classification (NCBI taxonomy): domain Eukaryota; kingdom Metazoa; phylum Chordata; class Mammalia; order Artiodactyla; family Bovidae; genus Aepyceros; species Aepyceros melampus. The sequence continues at coordinate 344,803 of SJXQ01002208.1, forward strand.
CTTGCTAAGAATGAAAACAAAGGGAACAGTAAATACTGCAGAAAGTAACATGTTTCTCATTCATTTTTTCACCGATGGGTAAAATCTTAAATATCTCTTTGCCCCCTGCTCCTTCAACTTTACTTTTGACACTCACATAAGCCTGGTTGGTGCCTATCACTTTAACACCCTTTTATTCAGTCTGAAAGTCTATTAGATTACATATTCCAAAAAGGGTCTAGAATGTAGTAATGCTATACTTGAAATGTCTTATTTTTTATGCAGTAGACTTATTGAGAATGAAGCTTCTTAATTTATGCTTCGTGTGTCTTCATTTCAGGGCTCCTTAGGTGGGACTAGTGGTAAAGAACCCACCTGCCAATGCAGGAGACATAAGAGACGGGGGTTCAGTCCCTGGGTTGGGAAGATTCCCTGGAGGAGGCATGGCAACCACTCCAGTATTCTTGCCTGGAGAATTCCATGGGTAGAGGAGCCTGTTGCAAAGAGTAAGACAGGACTGAGCGACTTAGCACACACATGTCTTCATTTCTGGGCAGAGGTGCTCTGCAGCAGTCCAAAGCACTGGATTTAAGCCCAGGTATTAAAAAGAGTGCATTCCAATCCTCAAAAAAGACAATGCCAAAAAATGTTCAAACTACCCCACAATTGCACTCATCTCACATCCTAACAAAGTAATGCTCAAAGTTGTTTAAGTCAGAGTGCAACAGTACGTGAACTGAGAACTTCTAGATGTTCAAGCTGGATTTAGAAAAGGCAGAGGAACCAGAGATCAAATTGCCAACATACACTGGATCATCAAAACAGCAAGAGAGTTCCAGAAAAATATCTACTTCTGCTTTATTGACTATGCCAAAGCCTTTGACTGTGTGGATCACCACAAAATGTGGAAAGATCTTCAAGAGATGGGAATACAGGACCACCTTACCTGCCTCCTGAGAAATCTGTATGCATGTTGAGAAGCAACATAACAGAAGTTGGAACTGAACATGGAATAAGAGACTGGTTCCAAATCAGGAAAGGAATACGTCAAGGCTGTATATTATCACCTTGCTTATTTAACTTATATGCAGAGTACATCATGTGAATAGGCAGACTGGATGAAGTACAAACTGGAATCAAGATTGTTGGGAGAAATATCAGTAACCACAGATATGCAGATGACACCACCCTTATGGCAGCAAGTGAAGAAGAACTAAAGAGCCTTTGGATGAAAGTGAAAAAGGAGAGTGAAAAAGTTGGCTTAAAACTCAACATTCAAAAAATGAAGATCACGGCATCCGGTCCCATCACTTCATGGCAAATAGAGGGGAGACAATGGAAACAATGATAGACTTTAATTTCTTGGGCTCCCAAATCACTGCAGATGGTGACTGCAGCCTTGAAATTAAAAGACACTTGTTCCTTGGAAGAAAAGCTATGACCTACCTAGACAGCATTTTAGAAAGCAGAGACATTACCTTGCTGACAAAGGTCCATCTAGTCAAAGCTATGGTTTTTCCAGTAATCAGGTACAGATGTGAGAGTAGAACTATAAGGAAAGCTGAGTGTCGAAGAACTGATGCTTTTGAACTGTGGTGCTGGAGAAGACTCTTGAGAGTCCCTTAGACTGCAAGGAGATCCAACCAGTCCATTCTGAAGGAGACCAGCCCTGAGATTTCTTTGGAAGAAATGATGCTAAAGCTGAAAGTCCAGTACTTTGGCCACCTCATGCGAAGAGTTGACTTGTTGGAAAAGACCCTGATGCTGGGAAAGATTGAGGGCAGGAGGGGAAGGGGAGGATGGAGGAGGAGATGGTTGGTTGGCATCACCGACTTGACGGACATGAGTTTGACCAAGCACCAGGAGTTGGTGATGGACAGGGAAGCCTTGCGAGCTGCAGTCCATGGCTTCCCAAAGAGTCAGACACAGCTGAGTGACTGAACTGACTGATTAAGAAAATAACCCTCTACTTTGTTTCCCTACATCAATATGCTCCCGTTTTAATGGTTTGTCAATCCATTTCCATCTGCTGATTTAACCATTTTTATAAAACTGACTGAAAGTGAAGTGTGGCTCATAAGAGGAGATTTTGATGGTATGTTTTGGAAATAAAAATATACTCATAGGATCTAACACCCATTGACATAGTATGTATCTTACTTACCAGATTAACTTACATTTATTATAGAGATAGCAGTTAGAACTAGGGAGGTGGAAAGGACAAAATGTTATACATTGCAAGAACGGGAGGTAAAAATTATCTGAATTCTTAATTATCTTAATTTCTGGAATTAAACACATAGACACACACAATACCAGTCTACAAGAACAAACAAGTTCCACATCAATATTCTGGCAGAATATTGCCAAGATATTTGACCTACTTCAACCCAAGTTATACCAAAACAGTATGTCCTTTTTTTAACGCTGTGACAGATGGTTATTGAAACTAGAGTCAACTGTGCTATATATTAATCACTCTAAAAGAGTTATGATTAAATGAATGCTATTCTATTATTTTCCAGTGTTATTCACAGACATGGCATATTCCCATAAACATTCTTCTGTTTTGACCTTTTACCCAAAGTCTGATATCTGATCATTATGGGATTAGTATAATTCCTAGTGTGCTTGGCATTATTCTGATCCTTTTCAATTAGTGTAACTACCCATGACACTTTGTATGAAAACTTCCATACTGGAAAAGTAAATATAATAGAAGTAGTAAAAATTACTTGGATAATGATGTCACATCTCTGGAAGTAGATGTCAGTATAGAAGTTTTATTACTAGGCAGATGTGATTGTTAAATTATGACTGTAGGTTAAGCAGTTGGAAGGAGTTGAGCATATTTAAATTTTTAAGGCATCAGTTTGCATATTGGTCAATACCGAATACTTCATGGAGTTGTGAATTTGAAAAAATGCATGCCAACCTTGAAAAATATTACTGCTGGCACACAGTGAGAACTTAATTGATATAAACATTTTAAAATTCATTGTTATCATGACACTATTATAATTAATCAGACTTACTTATTAATTTAAGAACTATTTAATTGGTTTATTTATCCTCTGCCATAGAATCTATTTAATACATATAAAATACCCAGGACATGTTAATATATATAAAATACCTAGGATATGTAAATAATATATTATGTACTAATATAGTAATACATGTAGCTTTTCAATTTTCTCTCCCTTTAAAAGCTGCAGTCTCAAGAATTCTTCTTAAAGGTTGTGCATTAGGTTGAATGAACTAATACTTAAGTTATTTCAAACTCTTATGTATGTCTAAAGTCAATGAACTAATTAATTATTATATTTCAGCTGGATCTACTAATATTTTTTCAAATAACTGATTTAATTTTTAATTTTTGAAATTAAAAATGATTAGGGAATGCTTTAAGTTAGATTTAAAATGTTTCATATACATACAGATGCCCAAATCCAAAGCAGTATAACCTACATAATAAGCAACTGAAATTGATAATGGATATACCTGGTTCTAATAACTCCATCACTTAGCAACTGGTGGTTTTGGAAAGAAAGATTGTATCTGTTTGTTTCCCCTTCTGTAAAGTAGGTATAATACTAGTCACAGCCTCATAGTGTTTCTTAAAGATTACTTAGCACAGCCTGGCTGATTTTAACGGTTCCATACATATTACTGATTATTGTTGCTATCATGATGTGTGTGATACATTAATCTATCTGAAGCTACATGAAATCAACAAAAGGCATTTAAAAGTTTGATACAATAAATTTGTAGGCATGTCCCTGGTGGTCCAGTGGTGAAGACTGTGCCTTCCAGGGCATGGGGTGCAGGTTCAGTCTCTGGTTGGGGAGCTGGGATCCTACATGCCTCATGTACAAAATACCAAAAGACATTAAACATAAGCAATACTGTGATAAGATTTAATAAAAACTTTAAAAATGGTCCACATCAAAAAAATCTTTAAAGAAGTAAACTTGTAAAAACTATATTTAAAATTATACTTAAATCAACTAAAATATTTCTTATCTATAGACTCAGAAATATAGTTAGATCTTCTTTTAACTTTATATTATTTGTTTATTTTAATTTTTATTGACATATAGTTGATTTGTTATATGTAAGGATCAGGTGTAGAGCACAGCAGTTCCGTTTCATATTTATATATATATATTCAAACATTTATTTTAGATTTTTTTGATTATAGATTATTACACAATGTTGAATATATTTCCCTGTATCATACAGTAGGTCCTTATTGGTTATCTATTTTATATGTAGTAATATGTATATTTTAATCCCAGCCTCCTAATTTATCCCTCCTCCCACTCCACTTTTGTAACCATAAGTTTGGTTTCTGTGTCTGTGACTGTCTTTCTTTTTTGGAAGTAAGTTATTTTTGTCTCTTTTTTCCTTTTAGATTCCACATACATGCAATATCTTATGATATTTTTCTTTCTCTGTCTGGCTTTCTTCACTTAGTGTAATAACCTCTAGGTCCATCCATGTTGCTGCAAATGGTATTATTTCATTCTTTTTATGGCTAAGTAATACTCCATCATCATCCCAAAACGCAATACCACATCTTCTTTACCCATTCATCCTTCCATGGATATTGAGGTTGCTTGCATTCCTTGGCTATTGCAGACGTTGTTGTTGTTCAGTCACTCAGTCATATCTGACTGTTTGAGACGCCATGGACTGTAGCACGCCAGGCCTCTCTGTCCTTCACATCTCCTGGAACTTGCTAAAACTCAGGCCCATTTAATCAGCAATGCCATCCAACCATCTCGCCCTCTGTCATCCCCTTCTGCTCCTGTCTTCAATCTTTCCCAGCATCAGGGTCTTTTCTAATGAGTCAGCTCTTCACATCAATTGGCCTAAGTATTGGAGCTTCTTCTAATGAATATTCAGGATTAATTTCCTTTCAGTTCAGTTCAGTCTCTCAGTTGTGTTTGACTCTTTGCGACCCCATGAATCGCAGCACGCCAGGCCTCCCTGTCCATCACCAACTCCCGGAGTTCACTCAGGCTCACGTCCATTGAGTCGGTGATGCCATCCAGCCATCTCATCCTCAGTCGTCCCCTTCTCCTCCTGCCCCCAATCCCTCCCAGCATCAGGGTCTTTTCCAATGAGTCAACCCTTCGCATAAGGTGGCCAAAGTACTGGAGCTTCAGTTTTAGCATCATTCCTTCCAAAGAAATCCCAGGGTTGATCTCCTTCAGAATGGACTGGTTGGATCTCCTTGCAGTCCAAGGGACTCTCAAGAGTCTTCTCCAGCACCACAGTTCAAAAGCATCAATTCTTTGGCGCTCAGCCTTCTTCACAGTCCAACTCTCACATCCATACATGACCACAGGAAAAACCTTTAATTTCCTTTAGGATTGACTGATTTGCTCTCATTGCAGTCTAAGGGATCTCAAGAGTCTTCAACACCATTGTTGTAGATAGTGCTACAGGGAACACTGGGATGCATGTATCTTTTTGAATTACGGTTTTCCAGATATATTCCCAGGAGTTAGATTGAAGAATTATATGGTAGCTCTAATTTTGTTTTAAGTAACCTCTATGGACGTGCTGCGATTCATGGGGTCGCAAAGAGTCGGACACGCCTGAGCAACTGAACTGACTGACTGATGGAGTAGGAAATGACAACCCACTCCAATGTTCTTGTCTGGAGAATTCCATGGACAGAGGAACCTGGAGGCGACAGTCCACGGGATCACAGAGCTGAACGCGACTGAACACCAGCACCACCACACTGTTTTCCATAGTAGCCTCACCAGTTTCTATTCCTACCAACAGTGTGTAAGAGGCTTCCTCTTTCCCTCCATACCCTGTCCAGCATTAATTTGTAAACTTTTTGATGATGATCATTTTGGTGTGAGATGATAATGCCATTGTATTTTTGATTTGCATTTCTCTAACAATTAGTGAAATTGAGCATCTTTTAATCTGCCTTTGGACTTCTGTATATCTTCTTCAGAGAAAGCCCTATTTAGATCTTCTGTCCAAGTTTTGATTGGGGTATTTTTCGATATTGAGCTTTATGAGCTCTCTGTATAGAAATTAATCCCATTTTGGTTGTATTGTTTGGAAATATTTTCTCCCATTCTGCAGGTCATCTTTTTGTTTTGTTTATGGTTTCTTTTACTGTGCCAAAGCTTTTAAGTTTAATTAGCTCTCATTTGTTTATTTTTGCTTTTGTTTCCATTACTCTAGGGGAGAGATCAAAAAAGATATTTCTACCATTTATGTCTAAGAGTGTCTTGCCTATGTTTGTTTTCCTTTAGGAATTTTATGGTATCTGGTTTTACATTTAAGTCTTTAATCCATTTTAAGTTTTTAGAAAATTTTAAACATTTAGAGAATGTTCTAATTTCATTTTTTTACATGTAGCTGTCCTGTTTTCCCAGCACCATTTATTGAAGAGACTGTCTTTCTCCGTTGTATAGTCTTGCCTCCTTTGTTGTAGTTAATTGGTCATAGATTCATGGGTTTATTTCTAGACTTTCTATCTGTTCCATTGAGCTATATGTCTATTTTTGTGTCAGTGGCATGCTGTTTTGATGAGGTAGCCTTATAGTATAGTCTGAACTCAAGGAACCTGAATCCTCCAGCTTCATTTTTTTGGTTTGTTTACTTTTCTAAAGATTGCTTTAGCCATTAAGGTCTTTTGTGTATTTTAAATTTTATAGTATACTTTTAATATACCAGTACATTAACTTTTTGCTTTATAGTTTTAATTATGTCCTTTGTACAGTTGGGCAGTTTTATTTTCTTAATTTGACAAGTTAAGCATCAATAAAATGTCTCATCAGGTCTTCAGTTATTATAAAAACTTGTTTTCCACTTCTTTGTTTTTCTCTTTAGCACTTATTGGCATTTGAAGTTTCTTTTTTTCTTAATTCTTTGTCTCCTTCAACAAAATAGAAACTGTATAATAAAAGAGAAATGTTTTGTTCACTGTGTTCCCAGAAGTTAGACTATTGCCTAGCACCTAGTACATTAAATAATCATTTGTAGGATGAATGAATGAATGAGATAATCATATATAATAGAGTTAGAGTTAATAGAAAAAGGACTAAATGCAAAAAGAAAGAATTTTTATCCAAACATATTATTCCTCAGTCATGTTTTTATGTTTATTTTTGAGTAGTAGATTCATATTTTCTTTAAATAAATTTTAAAAATAAACTCATCAAAATTTTATTGTAAAAATATCTCATATGCATTTAAAAGAGAAAAATATTCATAATACCATCTGTACCACCATCTAGAGATAATAATAGCTAAGAACTCTTACTGCACTCTTAGTGCCTAACTAATAACACTTTCTGCACTTTCTTAGTGTTTACTCCAGGACTAACCTCTTTTAAATCCCATAAAACTATAAGGTAAGATTATTATCAGTTTGTAAAAACTGGGATAAAATAGAGTAAGTAATCTTCCAAAGGCATAAGTTGAAGTGTTGGAGTTAGATTCCAAACCTAGAATATCTTCAAGTCTTAACCCTATACTATATTGTTAAAGCATTTTTGTCTGTTTTATTTACATGCAGACTAGTCCATCCATTTAAGTTAGATGGTTTTTGGTTTCTTGTGGCTCAAGACGGTAAAGCGTCTGCCTACCATGCAGGAGACCTGGGTTCAATCCATGGGTTGGGAAGATCTCCTAGAGAAGGAAATGGCAACCCACTCCAGTATTCTTGCTTGGACAATCCCATGGACAGAGGAGCCTGGTGGGCTACAGTGCATGGGTTGCAAAGTCAGACACAATGGAGCGACTTCACTTTCATTACTTTTAAGACAATTCTGCATTTCAGACTCTTTTGTTGACTATGAAGGCTACTCCATTTCTTCTAAAGGATTCCTGCCCACGTAGTAGATATAATGGTCATCAGAGTTAAATTCTCACATTCCAGTCCATCTTAGTTTGCTGATTCCTAGAATGTCACTATTCACTCTTGTCATCTCCTATTTGACCACTTCCAATTTGCCTTGATTAATGGACCTGACATTCCAGATTCCTATGCAATATTGCTCTTTACAGCACTGAACCTTGCTTCTATCACCAGTCCCATCCACAACTGGGTGCTGCTGTTGCTTTGGCTCCATCCCTTCATTCTTTCTGGAGTTATTTCTCCACTGATCTCCAGTAGTAAATTGGGCACCCACCAACCTGGGGAGTTCATCTTTCAGCGTCCTATCTTTTTGCCTTTTCATACTGTTCATGGGGTTCTCAAGGCAAGAATACTGAAGTGGGTTGCCATTCCCTTCTACAGTGGACCACATTCTATCAGACCTCTCCACTGTGACCCATCCATCCTGGGTGGACCCACATGGAATGGCTTAGTTTCATTGAGTTAGACAAAGCTGTGTTCCATATGATCAGATTGGCCTGCTGTCTGTGATTGTGGTTTCAGTCTGTCTGCCCTCTGATGCCCTCTCTCAGTGCCTACCATCTTACTTGGGTTTCTCTTACCTTGAACGTGGCGTATCTCTTCAACACAAGCTGGAATCAAGATTGCTGGGAGAAATATCAATAACCTCAGATATGCAGATGACACCACTCTTATGGCAGAAAGTGAAGAGGAACTAAAAAGCCTCTTGATGAAAGTGAAAGAGTGAAAAAGTTGGCTTCAAGCTCAACATTCAGAAAATAAAGATCATGGCATCTGGCCCCATCACTTCATGGGAAATAGATGGGGAAACAGTGCCTGACTTTAATTTTTTGGGCGTCCAAAATCACTGCAGATGGTGACTGCAGCCATGAAATTAAAAGATGCTTACTCCTTGGAAGGAAAGTTATGACCAACCTAGACAGCATATTAAAAAGCAAAGACATTACTTTGTCAACAAAGGTCCATCTAGTCAAGGCTATGGTTTTTTCAGTTGTCATGTAATGGATGTGAGAGTTGGACTATAAAGAAAGCTGAGCACCAAAGAATTGATGCATTTGAACTGTGGTGTTGGAGAAGACTCTTGAGAGTCCCTTGGACTGCAAGGAGATCCAACCAGTCCATCCTAAAGGAGATCAGTTCTGGGAGTTCATTGAAAGGACTGATGTTGAAGCTGAAACTCCAATACTTTGTCTGCCTGATGTGAAGAGCTGACTCATTGGAAAAGACTCTGATGCTGGGAGGGATTGGGGGCAGGAGGAGAAGGGGACGACAGAGGGTGAGATAGTAGGATGGCATCACCGACTCAATGAACAAGAGTTTGAGCAAGCTCTGGGAGATGGTGATGGACAGGGAGGCTTGGTGTGCTGTGGTTCATGAGGTCTCAAAGAGTGGGACATGACTGAACAACTGAACTGACTGACTGAAGAAAATTCTGAGCTTTCCCTTATGTATTTCATGTTCTTCAAAATGTTATTTTTAAGTTGATGAGTAATATTTATGTAACAGTTCTCCTGTCTGGTGTATACTTAGATTATTTCTCTTTTCAGTCTTGTAGAAAGGCACTGATTAAATTATCATGATGGCATGAATGAAGCAAAACTGTTCTGTATAGTAGAAGTCTATGAATGATTTTAAAAACTTTAATTTTTTTTTTGCCAAGCTTTTGAAAAATGGAATAGTTTTTACTCTTAAAAGCATCATTTATAATACTTATTTTTAGATCCTCTAATCATCTTTTGGCCTTAGCATTTTCTTTATATTCCATTCTGGAGGTCTCAGTATTTTAACTTTTCTGTTTAACATGATTCTTACAAGTTTAATTACTGTTTCATCTTTGTGAATTGCCTGTTTGTGTCCTTTCCTCAGTTTTCCTTTCATAGTTGTTGTTTTCAGCTTCATTTATAACTTTAAGATTTCTTCAATCATATAGGTTTAAAACTTTAATTCCAGCTTTATTTTTATTTATTTGATGAGATACAGAGATTCAGCTTTTGAGCAGTTTGATTTATCATTTTTTTCCTATACTATCTATTACACAATTTCTATGCTTAAAAATTCTTTGCTAGGACAAAATCAGTTCTTCTCCTTTACTTATGTTAATTTATTTATTCAAAAATATGAAATCTATGTTAGTACAGATATAAAATTATTATCTCTAATCAACTGTCACATTACCATGTATTGGTTTATTTATATTTCTATTCCCTAAAGAATGTCGAATCTTCTTTATCTGTACAATTTTATATATGTGGTTTTCTGCTTTTGAACTATTTTCTCCTTTGATCTTTATGCCAATCCCTTATAATTAATATCTTCTTATTATTATAGTTTTGTATGATTTATTATCTAGTAGAGAATGTCTTTTATTTTTACTTATTTTTCAAAATGCTAATGGCTGGCCTCATTAAGTTAATTTTCCAGATGTGCTCTAGAATTATTTTGCCAAGACCCAAATAATCTTACCAAGATTTTAATCAAAATTGTATGCAATATATACTATAATCAAGAAAAATGGACACCTTTAAAATATTCAGAATTCTTTTGTGCTTCTTCAGGAAGATTCTATAGTTTTGTTTATATTGTTTTTCATATTTTACAAGGTGAGACCTGTGTATGTTATACTGAAATATATTTTGGGGACCCAAGCTGAATCAAACTTAAGCTCATAAATAAATCAAAATTAAACTCATAAGTTCTCTTAACCATGGATGCTACATCATAACTATGGCACCCAGGGTCCAATTATATATCAGTTTATCTATATGGTTAACCACATATTAGCACCCTAGCCTCTCCACTTATCCCCACCCCCCCCCCCCCCAACAACCCAACCACACACACCCCTTTCCTACC
>SJXQ01002208.1:355669-386739 GCA_006408695.1 Aepyceros melampus
ACCCACCCCCCCCAACACACAAACACATGCACACTCATATACAGCTATTAGTTTATATCCAAATCTATAAGCTAGAAATCGTTTTAACTTTATCACTTTTTTCTAGCTACAATGGAAACAAGTATAGCATTGATTTTAAACAATAATTAATAGATGTGAGTTCTGTCATGCCAAAGTGACATAGGCTATAAATGTAGTGGGTGGTGGTTTGAATCCTACTCTTGTTTTCACATTGGTGCCCTTGAACAAGTTACTTAAAATCTGTAACTCAATTTTACTCATCAGAAAATGTAGAAAAATAATAAAACTTAATTTGTAAGATTATGGTAAGGATTGAATGATGTAATATTTATAAAGGTATTTAGAATGGAGTCCAGAGTGTAGTTAATTGTTTAATGCAGGTTGCTTATTATGTGGGCCTTTAGAGAAATAGAAGAGGATACAAAGACTGTAATACCTTTCTTTTAAATCACCGTTCTAAAGGCTAAACTAAGTAAATATGCAAATAGCTGTCAAAATGGTAACCAGTATGAAGCATCCTTTTGCAAAGAGTTATTTTAAGAACATAGCATATAATTCTAATAACGTGAAAAGATAGCAAAATTTTGCTCTGGGAAGTATTCTATCTCTCTTCCTATTTGATTAGGTCTTACCTATTTGGTTTAAGGTGGGAGAACCTTCAATTGTTAAAGATCCATATGCAATGAAAAGCTTATAGCCATCAGAAGTTTATGACTCAAAATAGCCAAATATAATTTTCCAGGTTTTGTTCTTATTTTATATAATGAGGAGAGAAATCTTGGAATAAGATCTTGGAACTTTCTGGATCTGTACCCTATTAAGGAAAACAATTAAATTTAAATTTTAAAATGCCTATTTAAATACACATACATATGTATTTGCAAGTGCATTTGCATAATTGTACTGATAAATATATACATATTAAACATATGTTTATGAAACATAAACATAAGTACAATTCAAAATAGAAAAAGAACAGTGTTTTTAGATGACTTTTAAATCATCCTTCAGAGTATTGTTAATAGCTCAGATAAACATTCACTTAGTATGAGGGACATTGTTAATGACAGAGAATTCAAATGCATATTTCCAATAGTCTGTGATATTCCTAAAATAATTCAATAATTTTTTAAAATTCGATCAAACCAGTTTTTTCTTCTTGCTTTTTGTCACTTAATGTGGGTGACAGGGAACTCTTGTTCAAAGTAAAGGCATATCAATTCTATTTTCTTACTGTTCCCTTGTGCTAAAATATTTAGTATTACCTTATTTCTGTGCTTTGTCTTGCTAAAGATTTTCCCGAGGCATGTTTGTATTTTGTGAATTTTTTTTTATTTTAAAAAAATCACATGCTATAACCTACAGATTTAAATTGAGACAAACAAATTATGATCAGTTAAAATGTGTTAAAAGTGAACTGAAGAATTAGAGCCCGCAGATAATCTCTGCCCCCAAGGAAAAGTAAGTTCATATGCTCATCCTTCCCTCCTATATTCTATGATGCATCTAACATTCTAGCCAGCTGAAGTTACCAGTGCCTGTACTTATGTTAAAAATTAGGAGTGTTAAAATGTTTTTCTTATTTATTAATTAAAAATGAGTTTCAGCTACACATAGAAAGTTCATATTCCCTAACCAAATCCTAATAAAGCATTGCATATTCCACAATGATTAAAAAAAAAGAAAGAAAAGGAAAAAAAATTGTCTATTTATTTTAGGGCATTCCCCAGAATGTTAAAGTTTTGAAGTTCCATAATTTGCATTCAAATTTAGAAATTAAGAAACCAGACCTACTGAGCAATATACCTCCCCTTGCAGGCAGCGTGTCTGATAGCGCAGGGAACGTGTGGCAGATGGAAACAGAGAATCTCCCCTTCTGCCCTTCTTCCAGGAGCTTTTCTCACCTCCAGCTCTTCATCTCCATTAAAACGTATTCAAACATAATTAGTGTAACATTAAAATGGAGGAAATTTTGTAATTGCCAGTTGTTCTGTAGCCATGGTTACATCAAAGATTTATAGCAAGTAACTCGGGGCTGGGCACGAACAAGCAGTTAGCAGGAACAGCAGTTAGAAAATGTTTGTGTGCACGTGCAGGTGTGCTGATGTGAATGTTTGCCAAAAAAGAAAAAAAAAAGAAAAAAGAACGAACGAAAAAGAATATTCGGTGACATTTAAGGTGCTAATATCTGGAAGTCAACCTTTAATTTGACAGCTTTTAGTGCTAGTTAATTTCATTCATCCAGGCGAGGTGTAGGAAATTTGCAGCACCTTTAAATTATCACGTTTTTCCACACTGCCTCAGGCCTATACGGAATACCTGAACCATACATTTTTTTTTTTTTTTACTCTTTTTTTATTTTTTTTCAGGTCAGTTGAAGTAAAACTTTCATTCCCTTTCTCAGACAATTAATCTTTAGCTAATTGAAGCAGGGATGCTGCAGGACGGGTTTCACTGGGGCCTGTAAATCTCATTTAGCAAAGTGAATTCAAGGCACACGCTGCACCTAATGATGTGACAGGTGGACTGCACCGCAAGACAGCAGACTCGGAAAAGTTGATTCTCATTAGACCCGCAGAGTCCTGCAGTCAGTTTTCTGATGGCTGAAGAACACTAATCGCATCTGTTTGCTACTGGGGTGGGNTAAAATCCTTTGCTAAAGCTGAGTCTCAATCTTTTCTAGAGAGATAAGGTGAGCCACCAATGAAAAACATTCCACTTTAAATGTTTTTAACATTTATTCTTTCCTATAGGCTAGATTTGGAGTTTTCATAATGAGAAGGCAGTCTTGCCCAAGGGTTTACAGGGGAGCAGGCAGACCCCTTCTCACTGGGGCAGTAGAGAGCATTTCTTCCCTGTCTGCAGACCTTTATCAAGAGTCACAAGCATAGCTCAGAGTCTCGGGCTTCCCCTTGACTGTTTCCACCACCAAAGTCCAGAGCTTGGGTCCCCTGCCCTCAGCAGAGTCTGCAGGGGCTAGGGACAGATCAGATCAAGGTAAGCTGATTATGTCAAGGTCATTACTTTCCCTGCTCAGACAGTTAATTATGGGTCACAGAAAGGTCAGCAGGGATTTGCAGCCACCTGGTGTGTACATGTCAAGCTTGGACCAAATGTTGGAGCTTCTCCCAACACTTGACATCGGTGCCCTGAGGGGTGGATTTCTTTCCTCTTCCATTCTGCTTGTCTTAGACCACCATGAACTCAGCCTTCTTTTTATAAGCCAGTAGCAGACAAGGGCTGGAGTCTTTTACTGAGTATACAGATTAATTTGAGTTAGTGAGAGTCCATCCCTGTGTGGGATGTTGGTATAAGGTGTACCTGTAAATGTCTCAGTAGCTGACACTTGAGGAAAACTTTCATCTTAGGGAGACATTAAGGGACTATGGCTTCCCCAGTGGCTCAGTGGTAAAGAATCTGCCTGGAATGCAAAAGTGCAGGTGTGTATGCTAAACCGCTTCAGTTGTGTCCAACCCTTTGCGACCCCATGGGCTGTAGCCTACCAGATTCCTCTGTCCACAGGATTCTCCAGGCAAGAATACTGGAGTGGGTTGCTAGGCCCTCCTCCAGGGGATCTTTCCAACCCAGGGATCGAACCCAAGTCTCTTATATCCCCTACACTGGCAGGCGAGTTCTTTACCACTAGTGCTACCTGGGAAGCCCACAGTATAGAAGACACAGGTCCAATTCCTGGGTCAGAAAGATCCCCTGGAGAAGGAAATGGCAACCCACTCCAGTTGCCAGTGATTGTGCTTGTATATGTAGTTTTCTCACAAAGGTTTGGGTTTCATCTTATCTGAAGATTAGGTTTAATGTCAGTAGATGTTCAATCCCCATCTTTTGTCCTTGGGCTCAAGGGTCTCTGAATCTGTATTTCCATGGAACAATACTTTTGTCATTGTTCAGTTGCTAAGTCATGTCTGACTCTTTGTGACCCAATGGACTGCAGTACTCCAGGCTTCCCTGTCCATCACCATCTCCCGGAGTTTGCTCAAACTCATGTCCACTGAGTCAGTGATGCTATCCAACCATCTGCTCCTCTGTCGTCCCCCTCTCCTCCTGTGCTCAATCTTTCCCAGCATCAGGGTCTTTTCCCATGAGTTGGCTCTTCGCATCAGGTGGCCAAAGTATTGCAGCTTTAGTTTCAACATCAGTCCTTTCAATGAATCTTCAGGACTGATTTCCTTTAGGTATGACTGGTTTGATCTCCTTGCTGTCCAAGGGACCTCAGGAGTCTTCTTCAGCACTGCAATTTGGAGGCATCAGTTCTTTGGTGCTAAGCTTTCTTTATGGTCCAACTCTCGCATCTATCTGTACATGACTACTGAAAAAACGATAGCTTTTGCTATACAGACCTGTGTCGACAAAGTGATACCTCTACTTTTTAACATGCTGTCTAGGTTTGTCATAGATTTTCTTCCAATGAGCAAGCGTCTTTTAATTTCTTTTAATTAATTTTAAAACCATACTTTAGTAGATTGCTAATTCCTCTTGGAGGAAAGACTCATTGGAGAGTGCTGGCAGTATTCTTGGGACAGAGGACATGTGCTCTTCTGGCTTCCAGTATCCATGTATCCTTCTACTGATAGTTTTGTCTGATCTTGCTTTCAACCTGTGGGCCCCTGGAGTGACCTCAGCCCTGACTTAGTAAGCATTTGACTTAGGTTTTAAATAAACAGAGCATCATATTCTACCACAGTGACTGAGTCAGGGATGGGCACAGGAGCTGATAACAGCAGAAGCACCAAATGGGAATGCCTCACAGCCTTTCCTTGATCACAGTCTGCAAATATGTCTAGTCTAAAACTGTGGCAGCAGTTTTACCACCATGAGGCAAGAGCTGGCTGAGGATGAGGCCCAAATCAGTGGAAAGAGAGCCAAGAGATGGAGTGGAGAACCCTCATGTCAAACTTTGCCTACTATGGGTAATAGAGTTTGTGCATCTATGTTACTTCATCAAAGAATCTTAATAGATGTAGTCTTTCATATATGAATATGATTTTGTAAGCTTATCTGTGTCATGCCTTTATAGAATGATTAGCTAGGGGAAGGTGTGTAAGCCTTCCCTTAGAAAGCTTTTCCTTCGCCATCTACCTGGTCAATATGGTAAATAAAGCCTCACATTCTGGTTTAGCACATACCAACCCGAGGTGTGAAAAGCAACAATTCCGCAGGGATTATTTCAAAAGAAAAGAGAGTTTAAATGTCCAGAATGAAAGTCAAGTATGGAGAGATTACATCAAGAAATGGGAGAATCAACATTCAAAAGCAGATGACCTAGGCCAAGACTTCAAAGTCTTAATCATTATGATGAATACTGGGTTGGCCAAAAAGTTCATATGGACTTTTCTGTAAGATGTTATGGAAAACCCCAAATAAACTTTTTGGTCAAGTCAATGCTCTTTGAGTATTTGTTGAGGACCTGCTATGGATCCATCATGGAAAACATCAGTGAATAAGACACAAAAAACCCCTCCCTCATTGCGTGAGCACTGAAGTGTATGTCTGTGGATGGAAAAGAGAAAACAAACAACAAAAATAATAAGTAATGTTAGAAGTTTGTAAATTCTGTGCAAAAAATATAAACAAGGAATAAAGGGTCAGGTTAGGTGGGTTCTGAGTTTTAGTAGGTTGGTCAGATTTGGTCTCTTTGAGAAGGTGGGATGCAAGAGGCAAAGGCATTAGCCACAGGGCTGTCTGAGCACAGAGCATTCCAGATGGGAGGATGAGCCAGGGCAATGGCCCAGAGGCTGGGCACCCCTGGTGTGTTTCAGGAACAGTAGGATGCTCAGTAGTTTAAAACCAAGTATACAGTTGATGATGAGGTCAGAGAAGCAATTGTGAGGGTGCGGGGATAGCTGGTGGGGATAAAGAGAGTGATCCCGGCAAGGTTTTGGCCAGGGACATGGCCTGGCTCAGGCTGCTGAACAAGAACAGGCTGTTGAAGGGAAGTGGAGGAACAAGAGGTCAGTGGTTAGACACAGCCCAACAGTGATGGAGGAAAAGCTTGACTAATTCAATTAAAGACAAATTCTTTGAACTTTACTCCTATGGCCAAAGAACCAAACCTCTTTTGTTGAGGGTCACTTTTGTGTTATTTTGTGCAAAAGTACTGTGTCGAGGGGGAGTATGATGCTTCATGACAAAGAATTCCTATATTCATTATCCCATTTCATTCCCACTCCAACCTTGAGGTTCTTCTCCCATTTGACAACCAGAGAAACTGAGGCTCGAGAAGATGATTGGCTCATCCAACCCAGATCACATAGTTGATGAACTGATATTCTCTGTTTTATTCTGTTGTGGTAGAAGAATGTTCTGCTTTAATTATATCTCAGTAGAAGCAAAAATATCCTGGTGATAAAAATAGCCAATTGCACCTGTGCATGGTCAGTTGTGTCCAACTCTTTGTGACGCTGTAGACTGTAACCTGCCAGGCTCCTCTGTCCATGGGACTTTTCAGACAAGAATGCTGGAGTGGGTTACCATTTTCCCCTCCAGGGGATCTTTCCAACCGAGGAATAGAACCTGCATCTCCCACATTGACAGGCAGATTCTTTACCACTGCTCCACCTGGGAAGCCCTACCAGATTCATTTTCATAATCTATGTGGTCTACAGCTTTTAAGCTGCAAGTCCATCAAAATCCTTGAAATGGATTGTCCTTCTGAAGGTGTCTCTCTAAACACTTTCCATTTGCTTTTAACTTTCTGCAATATCATGCCTTAAGATCGAGAGTTTTTGTCCTTGCTTTCATACAAAAATGTACATGTATTATCTGCTGCTTGATTGGAATGCCTGCCTTTGCTGCTGCTGTGTTTGTTTTGGGGTTATGGTTGCTGCTGTCTGACATCCTTGTTTTTCCCTAGTTTGATTCAAATAACTTGATTATCTCTCTTTCAGAAGATGAAACTTTGCTTGTTTTATAAGCAAGACTATGTTTGATAGTGAAGGGTGTTTTATAAGCATGACTATGTTTGACAGTGAAGGCTTGGGTGGTAGGCAGAAATGGCTTTTAAAATGTAGAAAAAGACGCACACATTACTTGAGAGTATATGCCAAGGACAAATCCAGCTGTTTTCTGGAATTCCCAGCACTATTTATATTAATATATCACTACTTGGGCAATGAGCATTTCTTGTTGGGACAAATTACATAGTTGTGGTTTTCATTGCCATTTTCCTGCAGAGGGTGTCCCCCTCATCTCTGCACTCTCCGCTTTGAATGCACAAAATAAAACACAAAGGCATGACTTTTATTTTAAGCTACATTCATGAAGTGTTAAAGCAACAGAGTTTAACTAAGTCAAGAAAAGTGAATGTGGAGACTTCTGTAAATTATTTGTCTCTGGAGGTGTCAGCCTTGTTAACACGTATATACCTTATGCTGTAGCATCAGGAGGATAGTGTCTTCCTGTGCATCTGTGATTCCTGTTTTCATCAGTGGAAATTAATGCACTGTTGTAGAGAAGAGAATCACTGAGTGTGTGGATATTCAAGTGAACTTTTAAGTGAGAATCCTTGCTATGTAGAAGAGGAGAGGAAGTGAAGAGACAGGAGGGAAAAGTGAGCACAGTTCAGGATGTCTTTGTGAAATAAGCAGGCAGTTCCAATGGAGTTAACCATTTCTTGCTTGGATTGTTGTGATGGCCCGTGACCAGGGCAGCCACCCCTCTTCACGGTCCCCTGATCTTTCCATTCTCTAAAATTAATCTGCCAAAATCAATTCTCAGCTGCCCTCTCTGACTTAATAGCCTCTAGGGAGGGTGTGGAAGGATGAATAGACAGAGCACAGAGGATTTTTAGGGCAGTGAGACTGTTCTCTATGCCACAATGGTGATACATGTCTTTATACACTTGTTCAAACCCATAGAATGTACATCACCAAGAGTGAACCCCAGTGTGAACTATGAACCCTGGGTGATAATGGTGTGTATGTGTAGGTTCATCATTTGTAGCAAATATAACACTTTGGTAAGGGATATTGAGATGTTGATAATGGTGGGGTGGGGGTGATGTGCACACCTGGGGGCAGGGAGAATATGGGAATGTCTACCTTCCTCTCAACTTTGCTGTGAACCTAAAACTGCTCAAGGAAAACTGAGTCTTTACAAAAAGCCTTCAGTGACACCATATTATCTATGTATCAAACAATACTCTTGATCTCAGTGGTCAAGGGCAGTGTGTAAAGGACTCTAACCTAACTCACCCAATACTGTTTAGTGTTCAATTGTAGTGTCTCCTTAACTACAATCTAGTTAGTGGTTGAATCTAGTTGTTGAAGTCAAGGATAGTGCTTCCAACTGCATTTGTAATGTCACATTCCTTACCATGATCCTGAGCACAGAGTAGACACACATTAAATCCTTGTGTTGACTTAAACTCATCAGAGGGAAAAGAAAAAGCTTTTCTTGCCTAAGAGCTCAGGAAAAGGAGACTTCAATATATCTTTAGTGGCCCCTCTCAGTCCCTGGAGACCCATCAGCAGCACCCCCCCCAAAGGCATTGCCACATTGAAAAGTTGCAGGAGATGGTTGCCATGACTGATGCCTCTGGGTACCATCCCCTTCTTGGGTTCACCTGTTCATCCATCCTCCCATCAGCAAAGGTGTATGGAGCATCCACTTTGCTCTCAGCATGGAGTTGTGGTTCTGAAAAACACAAAGTCCTGCTCTCGTGGAGCTTGTGGTCTGGTGTGTGTGTGTCATGTGTGTGCACGCGTGTGTGTGTGTGTGTGTGTGTGTGTGTGTTTAAGAGGGAAGAGGGAGATACAGCCAATAAGTCTTCTGATACTGGAAAATATCTGGCAAGACAGGCTATATTGGGTTGAATGGTCACCCCAAAAAGAAATGTTCATAGGCTCCCTGGTGACTCAGGAGACGCAGGTTTGATCCCTGGTCCAGGAAGATGCCACATGCCTCAGAGCAACTAAAGCCCATGTGCCACAACTATTGGGCCTGTGCTCTAGAGCCCGGGAACCACAACTGCTGAGCCCATGTACTTCAAGTACTGAAGCCTGTGTGCCCTAGAGCCCTTGCTTAGCAACAAGAGAAGCCACCACAATAAGCCCAGGCACCATAACTAGAGAGTAGCTCCTACTCTCTGCAACTAAAGAAAAGTTTGCATAGCAAAAATTACCAAGTACAGTCAAAAATAAATAAATTAAGAAAATTAAAAACATGTTCAGGATCCAACCACTGGAATCTGGGAACATGACTTTATTTGGAAGAAAGGTCTTTGTGGACTGATTACACTGAGGATCTTGAGACAGTTTCATCTTGGATTATCCAGGTAGGGATAATCCAGGGATAAAGTGGAGACGGGGAGAGGGAAGACATAGATATGGAGGAGAAGGCAGAGAATGCAGACAGCCACCAGGAGCTGGAAGAGAAGAGCACAGATTGTCCCATGGGGCCTTGCTGCTACTGCTGCTGCTAAGTCGCTTCAGTCGTGTCCAACTCTGTGCGACCCCATGGACGGAAGCCCACTAGGCTCCCTCGTCCTCGGGATTCTCCAGGCAAGAACACTGGAGTGGGCTGCCATTTCCTTCTCCAATGCATGAAAGTGAAAAGGGAAAGTGAAGTCGCTCAGTCGTGTCTGACTCTTAGTGACCCATGGACGGTAGCCTACCAGGCTCCTCCATCCATGGGATTTTCCAGGCGAGAGTACTGGAGTGGGGTGCCATTGCCTTCTCTGCCCATGGGGCCTTAGAGGGAGCTAAAACTCTTGACTCACAAGTTTTGGACTTCTCACCTCCAGAGAATTTCTTTTAAAAAAAAATATTTTTTAAATTTTATTTTAAATTTGATTTATTTGGTTTTTGGCTGCACTGGATCTTTGCTGTGAGTGGGCGTTCTCTAGTTGCAGTGAATGGGGGCTACTCCCAGTTGCAGCGGCTTCTCTCGGTGCTGAGCGTGGGCTCTAGGTGAGCGGGCTTAGTTGTGCCACGGCATGTGGAATCTTCCCAGACCAGGGATTGAACCCGTGTCCCCTGCCTTGGCAGGCAAATTCTTAACCACTGGACCAGCAGGCATGTCCTAGAATCAGTTTTGTGGTTTCAAGTCCCCAGCTAGCAGTGGTTTGTTACAGCCATCTCAGAAAAGAAGTACAGGGGACAAAATCACCTCTGATAAGAATCATTGCTTTCAGGTGAGAAAGTTTGCAGCCAGTCTGTGGAACCGCAGGGTTGGGTTCCATAATGAAGTGAAGCCAGAGGAGTGGGCCGGAGCCACAGCAAATAGGACTTGTAGGGTTTATTGCAAGTGTGAGGGGTGTTGAGCACAGAAGTTTTCAGAAAAGTCAGCATATGTATTTAGCCAATTTTCCCCACTACCTTGTAGATGGTGTGTGTGGTGGAGTGAAGCAAAGCTGAGATTCCTTAGGATGGGGCTGCCGTTTAACTGGCTTCTGACTAGCTGAGCCTTACAGACCTTCCTCTGATCCAGGCTGTTCCTGGGGGAAGCAGCCCAGGTGAACACAATTCCTCCTCTAGTTATTCCCGTGGCCAGGCTTTGCATTTGGCATTTATGTGATGCTAAAGACAAAAGGCTTTTTTGTACTCTTCATGGGTTTCTCACGGCAAGAATACTTTAGTGGTTTGCCATTCCCTCCTGCAGTGAACCACGTTTTGTCAGAACTCTCCAGTATAACCCATCTGTCTTAGGTGGCCCTTCATGGCATGGCTCAGAGCTTCATTGAGTTAGGCAAGCCCCTTTGCCACGACAACACTGTCATCCCTGAAGCATCACTGACTCAATGGACGTGGACTTGAGCAAACTCTGGGAAATAGTAGAGGACAGGGAAGCCTGGTGTGCTGCAGTCCATGGGGTTGCATAGAGTCAGACACAACTTAGCAACAGAATAACAACAATAACAAAGGCAAAAGACACCCCAGAGATGGTTAATCATTGATTTCATGTTAAGATGAGGAAACTGAAGCTTAAGGGAGGAAACGACACGAACCTAATATCCCTAGACTGGTAAGTTTTCACAGGCAGAGCTGAAACCTGCCCCTGACCCTCCCCCTGTTCTTTCCTGGTCAGCTTTTGTTAATTGTACAGAGTAGCACCTTGACTAAGGGTATCATTTGAATTTTGCACACCCCTCCTGTAAGATATGAACTTGTTGTTTATTTGCTAAGTCATGTCAGATTCTTTGCAACCCTATGGACTGCAGCATGCCAGGCCTCCCTGTCCCTCACATAATTCTTATTTTATAAATGAAAAATATTTATAAATTAAAAAATAAGGATCAGAGAGGTGAGGTCATTTTTCCAAGGTCACACAGCTTTCAAGGGGGCAGATGTGTCACTCAATTTGGGTCTTCCATCCCTCCCAGAAATGTCAGTTTCACCTGCTGGGAATGACACAGCTACCTAAATCTTAATGTCTTTCACCAATTCTTTGCCTCCAGTGACTTCTTTCCAACTTACAAGTTTTCAATTTATGATTATATGGTGTTCCTTGCCCTTCAGGCAAGTTCGATTTCATTGTCCAGATGCAAAACTATTTCACAGTGAAAGCTGCAACTAAAGAGAAAAAAGAACAAGGAAGGGGGTTAATGTAGGTTGTGTTGGATCTGAAAACAATTTCAGAGGTAATGTGGGGTCCATGAAACTTATACATTTCCTGAGAGCTGAGAAAAGCTTTACCCTTAACTGTTTTCCTTCCCAGTCTGTGTTGTGTGCAATGTAAGAATAAAGATTCACATAACTAGGAAGCAGCAATAAAGCAGGAGGCCAGGAGATGTGATGCTAAGAATGACAGGATATTTCTCACTCAAGGGAAATTAGTTGTGGATGCTGTGCTCTCATCTAGATCTGTATTTGGTCGAAAAGCGCTCCAGGGTCTCTCAACCTTACCCCTTCATCCTCGATAAGAGAGAAACTGCATTCTAAATAAATAATCTGAAATGCTATCACTTGCCTCTGAGTCCTGCCTTGAGAAGAATGCACATGGTTATTAGAGAAAACCTGTCCCGTGTTTATTTATCCACTCTACAGATTTGATCATGAAATAGATATCAAGCCACTTCTGTGAGACAGGCTTTGTGTGGGTGCTGGGGAAACACTGGGCTCTCTGCTTATGGGGTTGTTCAGTGTGAAGAGATGATAGTTTTGGGGGAGGTGGATGAATGCTGTGACACAGACAGAGGGACCCTGGTCAGCTCGTGATGCTAGGAGAACCGAGTAGTCCCCACAACGTCGAGTAGAAGGGCTGGGGGCAGGAGGTAAAGGAGCCACAGTCAGAGCAGGCAGGATGCTGCAGAACCTAAAATCTCAAAGCCCTCCAGAGGCTAAATGGGAATGTGGGGCTGGAATAGAAAGTCCAAGGCTTTGACTTCCCTTGTGGTCCAATGGTTAAGAATCTGCCTGCCAATGCAGGAGACACGGGTTTGATCCCTGGTCCGGGAAGATTCCAACATGCTTCAGGGCAGCTAAGCCTTTGGGCCACAACTACCGAGCCCATGCTCCCTAGAGCCTGTGCTCTGCAACCAGAGAAGATACTGCAATAAGTAGCCCTTGCACCCAATAAAGAGTAGTTCCTGCTTGCCCCAGCTAGAGAAAGCCTGAGTGCAGCAACAAAGACCCAGCACAACCAAAAATAAATAAGCAAATAAAAATAAAAGATAAAGCCCAGGAGTCACTGGAACTCAGTAGCAGTTGCTGATCAGGGCAAGGGCTCAGTGCCAGTCTCTGAACAGCAGGCAGGGCGGCATCTCCTTGGTGATGGATGCCAGTGTACCTTTCCATGGACTGAGGCAGGGCTTCACTGCCTTGGTGCTTCAGCTCGTGGTACATGCAGCCAGTGGAAGGGGTGCCTCAGGCTGGCTGCATGCTCCTCAGTGGTCAGCCGGAGAGGGGAGATGTGGTCAATAAGCTCTTCAGACTCCTGGCTTCTGGTTGGAAGGTGTGACAATAGGAAACGCTGCTGTATCAGTCTGCCTGGCTCCATAGCAATACTCAAACCCAGTGGATGAAACAGCAGAAATTTATTTCCTCAGCACTCTGGAGGCCGGAAGTCCACGATGAAGGTGTCAGCGGGTTTGGTGTCCTCTGAGGACAGCCCCGGTGGATCATGAATTTAGAACACAAAACTCTCTTGGAGCCAGAGACACAATTTATGTGAACTCGGATTTGCCTGAACTTGGCTGTGCCATCTTGCAGGGGATTTCAACACAAACCCAACAGCTGGTAATGCTGATGCACTTGTTTCCTAATTGTTTATTTATGTATCTGCTTCTCTTGCTAAGGGCTTCCCAGGTAGCTCAGTGGGTAAAGGACCTGCCTGCAATGCTGGAGACACAAGAGATGCAGGTTCAATCCTTGCGTCAGGAAGATCCCCTGGAGGAGGGCATGGCAACCCACTCTAGTACTCTTGCCTGGAGGATCCCAAGGACAGAGGAGCCTGGTGGGCTCCAGTCCACAGGGTCGCAAAGAGCTGGACACGACTAAAGTGACTGAGCACTTCTCTTGCTAAACACAGGCTCTTGAAGGACAGAGACTTCAAGCCCAACACATCGTGGAACAAACTGTGGGACTGAACTTGTCTGATGCTGAGCTGGTCTCTGTGCCTAGAAAGAAGGGTGTGAAAGGGGATGCTTAACTGGAGGTTAAGTGGCAGAGAAGCCAGACAAATATCGGCCTTTGGACCCCATGTTGCCCTGACACTGGTCCCCATGACCCTGTCTAGCAGGCCGATCCTAAAAATCCAGTCAGTATTCCAGTTCCTTTTCTCACCAGCCAAGTCCAGGGATATTCTTTTCAGGCCTAATTAATTGGGATGTGAAAGGCAGGAACAGCCATGTGCTGACCCCTTCCCCTCAGATTCTCTCCAGATCCTTTGCTTCTCTAGGAGAGAACTGGGGAGGGGAGGTGGTTCTTGGCTGGCTGCCCCTCGGTGGAGCTGCGCTGTGTCTTCCTGGAGCTAAAATGAGTCTGAGGCTGCAGCCTCAAGGCGGAGGCATCCTGGTGGAGCTCACTCAGCACATCCCATCTATCTTCTCTATGTTCTTTGTGTGACAGGTATTACCAACCTCTCCATTTTCCCAGCAGTCACTGAAAAAGAAAGGCCATCAGGTAGAAAACAGGAAGAAAGAAAGTGGGGAGAGAATGGAAGAAAGAGAGAGAGAGAGAAAATGAATCTGTGTGTTTCTACCCATTTGTGAGTTTACCGAAATGCTAGCCTTTGTACAAAGGAAAACATTTCACGTTTCTGCTCCCTGATGAGTGAAACTCAACAGATCAGGAAAATAAATTAAAAGAGAGGCCGCCCTTGTCACATTTTATGTGTGCAGATAATTGAAAGAAAGTGAACAGAGCAAGCGAACTGTACATGTAATAGCTTATAAGATAGAACTTTTTTTTTTTTAGAATAAGATTCAGAAACCATGTCAATACATTTTACAGCAGTTAGTAAGTCTGTCTCTTACCTTTATTTTCTTTCTGCTGGCCATAACTGAATTAGTACCTTCTGATTCCAAGCTTTTTCCCTTCGGCCAAAAGTTTAAAGAGATACCACCTATCTCCTTATTTCCTATCTTCCTTCATGTAGCTCTGAGCACAGACTTATTGTCTCTTTTTCCAAATTCAAGGGCAAGTGACTGGTGCTTCTCCATTCAGCCATCAATGGGGACTTGCTCCCACCTGTAATCTGCTACAGCTCATAGCCAGGCTGGGTGACTTGTTCTCTATGCAAAGTGGGAATGTCACCCTTAAGAACAAGAGTCTGTTGGTGTATTTTTCACCATTAAGAGGTCATTTTTTTCATTAAAAAAATTCTGAGATTAGTTTTTTTCCTGCTTCCTTCCTCATTTGGTTATTGCATGTTAATCCTACAAAAATAAATATTAATGTCGTATGCCTTGCCTGAGCAGGTCTTTGGGGGAGGTCGGTACACCTGTGTATAAAACCTCTGAACTTCCTGCCATTAAGATGATAATCAGGCTAACCTCGAGAGAAAGCATGTTGTTTGGAGTTATTCTTTGAGTAACCAAAAGCTGTGGATCCCTCTTCTGACTGCCTCTGAAGTCAACTGATTCTTCTTTCATGAAAGCCTTACTGGGGGAGGGGGGCGGTGATCCTTATGTTAATACCATCTGAGCTGGTTGTGCTGTCAACCCTCAGATACAAATAGAGTATAAAGCCCTTATGTAATTCTGAACAGAGCATCTCTAAATAAGGATCAGCAATCCAGATTGTCCAGAGGGTAGGGAGACAGCAGGAGAAACAATGGCTCACCAAGGAAATGTCGTTGGTTAATGACAAAGCTAGAATGGCAGACTGAGGAGCAGGACAGAGTAGGAAGTGCTGTCGCCTGGTCTCTTAGCCAGAGAGCTTTTGCACCAATTCGGTTTTCAGTCAATCAGCTAGTTTAGGGATGAAATGGATCTTAGAAGTTGTGTAGTTTTACCTCCCAAACACCTCAAACTAACTCAGGGTAGAAGAAAAGCCTCCAGCACATCAGATGCATGTGTAATTGTGTTCTGCCTGAAACTCTACAGTTACGGGGAATGAGACACTTTTCATGTCAGACTTTTTGATTGTTAGACGGTACTAATAGTTTGAAACTTACTTCTTTGTAGTTTTGACTAGGAATTGTTTGGTTGAAAGTGGTAGGGAGGACTTCCCTGGTGGTCCAGTGATTAAGAATCTCCCTGCCAACGCAGGAAACATGGGTTCGATCCCTGGTCCAGGGAGATTCCATCTGCCTCAGAGCAACTAAGCCTGTGTGTCACAACTACTGAAGCCCAGGCGCCATGGAGTCCATGCCCTGCAGTGAGCAGCCTGCACACCACAGCTAGGGAGAAGGCTCTGCTCGCTGCAGCTAGAAAACGCCTGCGGGCAGCAATGAAGACCCAGCACAGCCGTAAGTAAATAATTAGATAAATTAGGTGCAAGTGGTAAAGAATCCACCTACCAATGCAGCAGATGCAAAAGATATGAGTTCAATCCCTGGGTCAAGAAGATCCCCTGGAGGAGGAAATGGCAACCCACTCCAGTAATGCTTTCCTGGAGATCTCATGGACAGATGAGCCTGGTGGGCTACAGTCCCAAACAAATAAAGCTTAAAGGGAAATTTTTCTGATTCACATACTTTTAAGACTCCAGGTAGGATGGGCTTCTGGTGCAGCTTGATTCAGAACTCCAAAGGTATTGCCAGGTCCCATCTCAGAACTATTTTGCCTCCTAGATGACTCCATTCTCAGGCTCTACTTCATGGCCTCTGATAAATTCAGGCTGTTTTTTTTTTTTTTTTAATGATATCAGACCAATGATTCCTTCCTAATTTTGGGGAAGCCCATTAGCCCAAACTGGGCACATCCTCAATAACTGTTACCCATTAAAGTGAAAGGAACACAAGAGAGTTAGGCCTTCATATCTGTCAAATTTCATTTTGCTACATCATTTTGAATATTAAAATTCCTCTTACAAAGGTGTTTCATTTGGTCACAAAACACACAAAAGGCAATCTATCTCATTGGCCCAAACTGGATAATATATCCATTCCTTGGGCTTCCCTGGTGGCTTAGAGGTTAAAGCGTCTGCCTGGAATGTGGGAGACCTGGTTTCGATCCCTGGGTTGGGAAGATCCCCTGGAGAAGGAAATGGCAACCCACTCCAGTACTCTTGCCTGGAGAATCCCATGGAGAGAGAAACCTGGTAGGCTACAGTCCATGGGGTCGCAAAGAGTTGGACACGACTGAGCGACTTTACTAATGGCTTAGTTTGGGTTAAGTGCATCCATAAACCCTGAGACTAAGACTCGAGTATAGGTAGTTAATTTGGGAGGTAGGGCCAAGGAAACGAGGAAAAGGAAATAAAGCTTATGTTACTAAGTTGGTTATTGCCATAAACAAACCAAGGCTCGGTCCCAGTGAGGACCAGGACCCCCTGAGAAACTGTGTGGAATGTGTCTGAATTGCTCCTCTGAAGGAGAGGGCAATGGGTTGTTGATACTCCATCTTCCATTCCTGTTGGTTGAGGATTATCTGTAGAGGCCACTTGCATCCCTTCCCCAGGCTGCTCTGAACTGCCCTAACTCAGACTGGAGGAGCTGTGGTGGAGAGTGGGTTCTGGAAACCACCTGAGGCAGAATGCAGAGACAAAGATGGTGCCTGATGAAGGACGTTGCCAGTGTCCTGGGAATGGGGCCCTCAGCTTAGATGAGATCATAGGTGGGCCTAGGGCACAGAAGCTCTCTGCCACCACTGACCAGGGATGGTGGCCTGGAGCATGGACTGAGTTGCTTGGCTCAAACCTTAATCATGGGCTGTGTCCTTGAAGCTAGGAATGGAAGCTGCCCAAACTACATGTGGTGAAAATGAAAGAAAGCATTACTCAAGAACAAAATCAGAAGAAAAAAAAAAAAAAAGGCTACTATATCCAGACAAAGGAAGGAAGCATGTTGGGGAACAAAATTGAAAAGTCTCCACTGTACTTCTGTTGAGCCAGAAATCTGTTTTCTCATGACTTTGGGCCATCAGTTAGAATGAATGCTGACACTGAAGAGAATATAGAATCAACAGTGGTTTTATTTGTTTGTTTTTTTCCCCATAGTGACAGCCCTTAAAGTATTAGGAGATAGTTAGCATATCTACCTTTGGTCTTCTTTTTCCTAATCCAGTTCAGACACACTTGGTTTCTTTAACTGTTTTTTTTTGTTGTTGTTGTTGTTGTTTTTTTTTGGCTGCAACACACAGTGTGTAGGATTTTAGGTCCCTGACCAGGGATGGAACCCATGCTCCCTGCTCAGAATCTTAACCACTGGACCACCAGGGAAGTCTCTAACTGTTCTTTATATGACATGGCTTCTAGGGCCTTCTGTGATCCTAGGTACCCGCCTCCAAACATCCCCATCACTAAGCTTCTTAACCTGTTATTCCATCAACTGAGCACAGAAGGAAGGATGGAATCAGATCCATCATAAGAATGGATATGCACCAGATAACCCTGGGCAAAGATGTTGTGGACATCCTGTGATGTCACTTGAAGAATATTCTATGATGTTCTAATTATCTGAAAGTAGAGGACCTACTCTCTATTAATTGGAAAATACTTTCTTCTGCATTACCTAGTAATAGCTGTTGTTGTTTAGTCACTAAGATGTGTCCAATTCCTTTGCGACTCCATGGACTATAGCCTGTCCATCTCCTCCCTCCATGGGATTTTTCCAGGCAAGAATACTGGAGTGTGTTGCCATTTCCTACTCCAGGGGAATCTTCCTGACCCAGGGGTTGAACCCACCTCTCCTACATTGGCAGGCAGATACTCTACCACTGAGCCAATCTGGCTAACTCTTTTGACTATTATCAAAGCTTTATCTCTAGGTTGACTCATTTTGTACAATGGAGCTCAGTGGACAAATGCTGGTTTGACCTCCTCAATGTCAGGGAACAGAATCTTGAATGACCTCTGAGGAGCCAGCCCTACTTTTGTGTTCAGTGGGCAAGGCTTGGGTGGACAAGCAGTGAAATATGTGGTCTGCTCTCGGCCAGTGTCCTCTTGCCCCTCTCCAAAGAGTTGGTTGAATGGTGAGCTAGTGATTCAGGCCTGGCCAATTGGCACAATCCCATCACTGGCCACCATGATGGATTCGTGGAGGGACACACAGACTCATGATGGTGCATTTGGAATGCCTCTGAAGATGTAGGCCTGGAGATGCTGGCAGCCACTTGCTACCACATGGAGCCTGAGAATGAAGACACAAAGAGCAGCATGCAATGGCAGGAAGCCAGCTTAATCACATCCTTTTGGCTTCTGAGTCCTGCTGGGTTTGAAAATCTAGTGAGGGCTATTCATCATGCAAGACAATACATTTCTTATTTCTGCTTCTGTTACAAAATGAATCCTAATTAATACAGTCATGACATTAAGATATTTAATAGATTGTATCAAATAGTGGGAAAATAACTGGTTTCAAATCACATGTGCTAGGATTTAGCCTGGTGCCATCACTCTCCAGCTAGAGATGGAATCAAAGCCAATTTTCTTATCTCTGTGACTGGGGTTCCATTTTCAAGAAGGTCAAACCCAGATAATATAAAATGGTAAAATGAAGTAAAATGAGAGAATATGGGTATGCTGCCTATATTCATTAAATGACACAGTCAAAGAATTCATCTAATAGGTCAGTATAGGCCATGAAGCAATAGCTTCATGAAAGCATGGCCTAAAAGGAGCATCTCTGGATGCTGTAACTGTGGGTGTTCATAGGACATTCTGCTGAGCAATCCACAAAGCATTTTAGAGGGATTATTTCGCTTAATCTCAACAACCCTGTGAGGCAGGTGCTACTGTTATTCTTAAATCAGATATGGGGAAACAAACAAAAAAATCAAGGGACCAGTCCAAGGTCACACTACCAGGACACAGTAGAGTTAAGGTTTCCTGCAGACTGGCTGACTCCACCTCAGGTCCTCTTGGTGCTTACTGTAGATCACCATTTCATCTTATGAGAAGGTCCATGAGTCATGATGGAAATCTGTGTTTTGGACAGTTGAGGTACCCAAACACCATGCTGCAGGTGGATAAGGTACCCATTCATACCTTTGTTTTCAAAGTAAGATGATAACAGCATGTCCTTTCCTGAGGGACTCACCTTGGGCTTTTCAGCTTCAAGGCTTCTGTCTTCATGGTGCTCTTGAAGGGCACTGATCATCTCCTGCCCAGTTTCCCCCTGCTGAATTTTTTTCACTTTTAGAAAAATGTATATTTTAATTGGAGGGTAATTGCTTTACAATGTTGTGTTGGTCTCTGCCATACATCGACATGAAGCAGCTATAGCTTACATACGTTCCCTCCCTCTTGAACCTCCCTCCCACCCCGCCACCCCATCCCACCTCTCTAGGTTGTCACAGAGCACCAGGTTGAGCTTCCTGTGTTATACAACTTCCCATTAGCCATCTATTTTACAAATAGTAATGTATATGCTTCAATGCTACTTTCTCAGTTTATCCCACCCTCTTCTGCCTGTGCTGTGTCCATAAGTTTGTCCCCTGCTTGATTGTTATCAATACCACAAACATACCAGTCCAAGGTCACACTACCAGGACACAGTAGAGTTAAGGTTTCCTGCAGACTGGCTGACTCCACCTCAGGTCCTCTTGGTGCTTACTGTAGATCACCATTTCATCTTATGAGAAGGTCCATGAGTCATGATGGAAATCTGTGTTTTGGACAGTTGAGGTACCCAAACACCATGCTGCAGGTGGATAAGGTACCCATTCATACCTTTGTTTTCAAAGTAAGATGATAACAGCATGTCCTTTCCTGAGGGACTCACCTTGGGCTTTTCAGCTTCAAGGCTTCTGTCTTCATGGTGCTCTTGAAGGGCACTGATCATCTCCTGCCCAGTTTCCCCCTGCTGAATTTTTTTCACTTTTAGAAAAATGTATATTTTAATTGGAGGGTAATTGCTTTACAATGTTGTGTTGGTCTCTGCCATACATCGACATGAAGCAGCTATAGCTTACATACGTTCCCTCCCTCTTGAACCTCCCTCCCACCCCGCTACCCCATCCCACCTCTCTAGGTTGTCACAGAGCACCAGGTTGAGCTTCCTGTGTTATACAACTTCCCATTAGCCATCTATTTTACAAATAGTAATGTATATGCTTCAATGCTACTTTCTCAGTTTATCCCACCCTCTTCTGCCTGTGCTGTGTCCATAAGTTTGTCCCCTGCTTGATTGTTATCAATACCACAAACAACTTGACAGCAGTAAAATGGAAATACTGAAAGATGGAAGAAAATCCTGTAGTTCTATCTGTTTTTTAAATCTCAGACTAAATGCCTATTTTCTAGGAAGCTATCCTTAGAGTGTTCAGTTCCACACATGCATACATGCTGACACACACACACACACACATGCACACAGCTTGTTAGATAGGATCACATATTCTTTCTCTTGCTGAACTGCAAAGGCAGGGTCCAGGCCTGGTTCATCTCTGATTCACCCACAGTACCCTGAACGCCTTGCCCATATTACCTGCTCAGTAATTATTGGTTGAATTATAAGCAGCATATAGTAAAATTCTATGATCCTCTCCAACGGACAGTGAGTAATCACACTGATTTAAAGTCAGCCAACTTCACTGCTATCTGGCTCTTAGTCTTGGCACGGCTCCGGCTATTTCTAAAAAGTTGACATTCTTTTTGGACATGCAGTCTGACTGCACGAGGCTCTCTAGGGAATAAAAATTAGCCTGCTGTCTGAACTGTTTATGAAAAATGCTACATTTAGATGATCAAAGATTTCAGGAATTTTGGGGCCTTTGAGGTTGAGGACTGTGGTGTTATTTACAAGCATCTTGAAAAGCCATGATTTTTCTCCAGAGAGTTGCCTTCTGAGGCATTGAAGGTCCTACTCGGAAGCCGTTTTAAATTTCTCACTATTTGACAGAATGAAGCAAGGTCCCGTTTGAGGAGCTTCCACGGGTATTTTGTTTTTCTCAGTTCATCTGCCCCACTCTAACTTTTACAGAAGAAGAGTGCTGCTTTTGATCAAACTGGGTCTAAAAGAGGAGGATCTGTAGCTTAATTTAATGTATGGATTCACTTGTCATCTTGAATCAAAAATGGAGCCTGCTCAAGATTCCAAAAGGAAGTATCTGCTGTCTTGCTGACACTTGGGGTGTGGGTTGAAGTTGCAGAGATAAGGACCTTACTCTGAGTAATACTTTCATATCATAAAGCTACTGATATAAATTTAGTTCATGGCAGGTAGGGAACTGGTATTATTTTGGCTGGTTCCTGAGAAATGACCAACTTTGGTGTCTTTGCAGGAGAGGAGGAGGACAGGAGATGCAGATTGGGAGGAAGACAGGGTGCGATCCTTTGTGTGGCCAGTTAAGGCCTCAGACAGCAAAGTCAGAGGCACCTGTTTTGGTGGAAAGGTAACACTCCCCAGTGTGTCAGTTTCTAGGGTCACCATTTGGTTTGCACTGAATCTCCTTCTGGGGGAAGCAGTATGTAGAGTTATGGGGTTCCCCAGCTCAGCTGAGCACAGCAGATCCTCCCCTGGATCACCCCCAATCTGTGACCTTGGGCAGATTATTCAGCCTCCCTGAGACTCTCAGATGCCTCATCTGTAAAGCAGGAACAATGACAGTACCCACCTGACATACTGTCCATGGAACTAACAAGGTGATTCAAGCGAAACTTATCAAGTCCTTAACCCAGAGCCCGGCACGCTGTTGTTGCTGTTGTTTAGTCACTCAGTCATGTCCTACTCTTTGGTGACCCCATGTACTGTAGCCCACCAGGCTCCTCTGTCCATGGGATTTCCCAGGTAAGGATACTGAGTGGGTTGCCATTTCTTTCTCCAGGAGATCTTCCTGAGCCAGGAATTGAACTCTCATCACCTTCATTGGCAGGCGAATTCTTTGCCACTGAAACACCTGGGAAGCCCCTGGCACATTAGTATCATTAAACTATTGCAAAACATCTGTAAGAAGATGCAGGTGGGACATTGTGCTGAAATATAGTGGATCAGCTGCAAAAACCCTCCTTACTCATGCAAATAGGATAGAATGCTGCAGAAAGGCATTCCATAAACACCGAAGAGTCTCCTTCCGCCCTGACTCTAAAGTCCTGGGTGCACAGCTTTTGCAAAATAATGGAAGACAGTTCAACCATCAGGAAGGAGAAGGGCAGGGGAGGAGTGTGGTGCTTTTCCCCAGCTGCTGCCGCCTGGCTCAGTGTCAACAAGGGTAGTTTGTTTGTAAACAGAAAGCTCCAAATTGCCACTCTTTGCCAATCCCCTGCCCAAGTGGGAAGAGCCTGTGATGAGCCAAGGAATCAGTAATTGCTGTCACTAGATCTGCTGCAGAGTATGCCTGAGGAGTGAGGTTGCAGAAGTGGAGGCTGTTCATCAGACTAGCACAAGGACAGGGTAGGAGGTGAAGCTAGGAGTCAATAAAGGCCACCCAGAGCCAGGCCACTGCTCCCTTCTGGGTTGTAAAATTTCCTTTGAAACACTGGCGAAGGATTTCTCCTCTTTGTTTTCCAAAGCAGGACCTAACTTGCCCCCGATTTGCCCAAAGAGGGACAAAGGCCAGGGAAGCTGCTGGCAAGTGTAAGGGAAATGCTTTTGTTCAGGAGAGATCCTAGCCAAAGCTCCTAGGAATTTTTCCAATGGAAGCCCCAGTCCATAATAAGCCTTTGACAAATGTGAGCCATTTTCATTGCTACTTCTCCAGGCAGCCCATTCCAAACTTGGTTAGGCCTAAGTATGAGGAAATTCTTTCTTCAAGGGTTTTAGGTGTTTATTTGGGCTATACCACTTAATATCTATTTTGCACAAAGCAGTTACACTTTTTAAGGTGTAGTTCCCCAACTGTAAAATGGGGATCACATTATTAATAGTATCAATTTTGCAAAGGTGTTGGAAAGATTAAGTGAGATACTCCATGTAAAACACTTTGTCCAGCATTAAGTATTGCAGTGTTTGTGTGTATGTGTGTTTTAATACATGTATCCTATATGCTAAGATGTATGCAGGTGCAAGCAATAGAAAATCTACCTGAATCTAACTTCAGTAAGAGAGAAACGTATCATAGCATTTAACAGCAAGTTCCAGGGCATGGTATGTTTCAGGGCTGTTTGATTCAGAAGTTCCATGATATCATTAAGGACCCAGGTTCTTTCTATTACATTTCTTCGATCTGCCATTCCCAGGTTGGTAGCCAAATGGATGAAGCATATCTAGGAATTATCCAGGTAGGACCACATCCAGAGATGAGGAAAGATGAGCTTTTTCTGTGGCTTCCTCTTAGGAGAAAGAAAAATGCCCTGGAAGTATCCCGCCCCTAAACAGAACTGATCTAGTGTCTCGCTGACCACATTTATATCTGCCGTCTAAACCAGATCCAGTTACTGAAAGGGGAATGTGGGGTTCCTTCAGACCAACCTACCTGCATCTAGAGGTAGATCTAGGGAGGATCTAGACCTCTCCCATGAGATCTTTTCTACCATGAGATCTTTTCTGTAAAGCGGAGAGAGGATTTAGGAACACTGTTGGGATTGTTAGGAACAGAGAAAGTAAAAGTGAAATCTCTCGGTCGTGTCCAACTCTTTGCAACCCCATGGACTGCAGCCTCCCAGACTCCTCCGTCCATAGGATTTTCCAGGCAAGAGTACTGGAGTGGGTTGCCATTTCTTCTCCAGGGGATTTTCCCTACTCAGGGATTGAACCCGGGTCTCCTGCATTGCAGGCGGACGTTTTACCCTCTAAGTCACCAGGGAAGCCCTAGGAACAGAGAAAGGGAACAGAAAATGGGAAGATGACAACATTCGTCCCAGAGCCTAAGCTCATATTTTAGTAGCTTCTCTCTCACACCCTCTCTACCCAGGGCCTATTTAGCTCCTTTTCAAATTTTAAAAGGACACCTTCATGCTCTTTCTTCCCCAGGCACCCTTATTCCCACTAGTGGAATGAATGAGCCCAGCCCCATGTTTCCTATACTAATAAGTGCTACCACATTCAGAGCAGGGTTGTCCTTCCAGTGTTAAAGGTGAATCTAGTCTTAGACTTCATGTGATTGGTTCAGGAAAATTTAGATTAATAGAGAATGCCTGATCTGATGGGCTCAAAGACGCATGGGCAAATTTGCAGTAACCCAAATGCAGCTAGAGAGGATCATACTAGCTGAAGAAGGAAAAAGAAAAATACCATATGACATCACTTATATGTGGAACCTAAAATATGATGTGAATGAACCTGTCTATGAAACAGAGACAGAATCATACATACGAATAGACTGGTGGTTGCCAAGGTTGGCCAGGGGTGGGAGTTAGGGGAGAGGGTAGGAGTGGGAATACTTGAAGAAGGAAAAAGAAAAATACCATATGACATCACTTATATGTGGAACCTAAAATATGATGTGAATGAACCTGTCTATGAAACAGAGACAGAATCATACATACGAATAGACTGGTGGTTGCCAAGGTTGGCCAGGGGTGGGAGTTAGGGGAGAGGGTAGGAGTGGGAATACGGCAGATACAAACTGGTGTATACAGAATGAATAAAAAACAAGGTCCTATTGTACAGCACGGCAGCTATGGTCAATATCCTATGATAAATCATAATGGAAAATATGAAAATGGATGTGTGTGTATATATATGTATATGTATAACCAAATCACTTTGCTATACAGCAGTAATTATTAGCATTGTAGTTCAACTATACTTTGATAAAAGCTAATTTAAAAAGATGCACAGGCAATCCCATGTCAGTGGAGTCAGAGTCTCCATGAACACAGATCAGGCCCACAGGACCCGGGTTGCCCAGAGAAGCAGCAGCCCCTCCCACATCCCTAGTGACCACCCATAGAGAGCAGGTTCTAGGCACCTGGAGAAAGCAGGTTGAAGTGATAAACCAAGCTATTTACTGTTGTTATGGACTGAATGCTTGTATCTTCCCTAAATTCATACATTGAAACTCTAATCCACAATGTGGATTATGTATTAGGACATGGGGCCTTAGGTAATTATGTCAGGAGGGTGGAGACCTTATGAAAGGTATTAGTGTTCTTATAAGAAGAGACACAAAAGCTCTGATCCCCTCCATGCAAAAATGCAACAAGACCACAGCCTCTCCAAGTTAGGAGGGAAGCCCTCACCAAATACTGCATCTGCTAGCACCTTGATCTTGGACTTCTCAGCTCCTAGAACTGTGAGGAGTAAGTGTTTGTTGTTGAAGCCACGCAGTCTATAGTAATTTGTTATAGCAGCCTGAGGGGACTAACACAATTAGGATCTTGGCTGGTGCTCGCCAGGTTTCCTGCAAAACCTGTTGTACTTTAAGTGTCTTTGTTTTGTTATGTGTGTCTGAAATCAGTGTCTTCAGCCTTCCTGCCGATGTCCTTCCCATCACCTTCTGTTCACGTCTTACTGGTTCTTCCAAGTCTGGTTTACAGACGACTCTTTGCTGACTGGTTGCTAAGGGTTACCCTCCCCTCCCTTGACGCTTCAGTTCTGTTGCTGTGTCTCACTCCCACTGCACCCAGGACATGTGACCGATATTTCAGTCACTGATAAACTTGTCCCTTGTCTCCTCTGGACAGTTATCCTCTAGAGAAGAGGTCAATGTCCATGAACTTTTATATTTGCCTCCTACCCAGGACTCAGCCAGGGCATGGGGTTGGGGGTGTAGCACAAAGAGCATCATCTGGAAAAGAGAAATTAGGAATTCCAATGTGGCATTGGCCATGCTCTGGGGCTCAGTTTTCCCCAGAAAAGGGAAAGGATTGGATAAAATTGTCTCAAAATTTTTTATGGTCAAGTAGATTTTTGATGTGGCTTCTGTGGTAGCTCAGCGGTAAAGAATCTGCCTGCAATTCAGGAGACCCTATCTCAATTCCTGGGTAGGGAAGATCCCCTGGAGAAGGGATAGGTTACCCACTCCAGTATTCTTGGTTGAATGCTTCCATGGACAAAGGAGCCTAGTGGGCTACAGTCCATGGGATTGCAAAGAGTGGGATGTGACTGAGCAACTAAGCACAGCACAGGCTTTTGATTGGCTTCTCAGATGGTACAGTGGTAAAGAATCTGCCTACCAACGCAAGAGACACAGGAGCTGCAGGTTTGATCCATGGGTTGGGAGGATTCCCTGGAGGAGGAAATGGCAACCCACTCTTGTATTCTTGCCTGAAAACTTCCATGGACAGAGGAGCCTGGCAGGCTACAGTCCGTGGGGTCACAAAGAGTAGGACATGACTGAAAGATTGAGTAAGCAATGTTTGTTTACCCTCCATTTGCTCCTGATAACAACAGAATTAATTTATGGTCCTGGTATATGTGAAGAGGAAGCCTCATCTCTTTCGCTCTTATGAATTATTTTCCCTCTCCTTGACTTTTAAAAGAAAAATAACCCAGTTTTACTCTTTAAAAGTTTTAATACATGTTTAACACATTTTATATAGCGGCTCTTTAAACCCACTCTATCTGTGGGTCTTATGCTTGGTGTAAATCCTCTCTAGAAGCTTCTGGCTTCTTTTGAAGGTTTAGTTAGGGCCCTTCATTATACTGCCTTTTAAGGACATGCAGCCCAAACTTGTACCTGCCCAGGTGATGAGGGATTGGCTGGAAAGATGCCCTTCTTTTCTGGGAAGAAAGACATCCTGTCTAATCTTTGGCAGGCAGTGGAGGAGAGAGGATGTTTGCAGACCGATGCCTTCAGGATCCCTCCTGCCCGGAATGAGTGGCATGTGAACGAGGCTCTGCTCAGCAATTCTGGGCAGATGCCCAAGCTCTGCTAGGATTGTCCCCATGGCCCTGGAGGAGTGATGCCAAGAATCTGTGTGCTGCCAAATAGCTCTCCACCTCGGGCGTCATTCTGGCCGCTTAATTCTCCTGCCAAGCTGTTTCTAGATCACTCTTCCAAACTACCCCATAAAATCCCCAGAAAAGGAATTTGAAAACCTGGAAATTATGGGGAAGTATTTGGCTCTCTTCCATGCCCCTGTGGAAGTGATTATCAGTAAAAGCTAAAGATAGTGGCTTGGAGCAATTGACAGGCTTACCACTATTGGTGACATGAGCCTTTATATAGCTCAGGTAACCCTGGTCATGGACTCTCATGGAGTCATGTGCTTGAGCTTAATGGCCTGAGAGGCATGTGTGCATGGGATTTCTGAAGCCCACCTGTTGGCCCAGAGCCTCTCCAAGAGGCAGACCCATAGGGTTTCGTGTGTGTATGTGTTCCATTGCTCAGTCATGTTCAACTCTTTGTGACCCCATGGATTGCAGCCTGCCAGGCTCCTCCATCGATGGAATTTTCCAGGCAATTTTCCAGGTGGCCATTTCCTACTCCAGGGTATCTTCCTGACTCAGGCATCAAACCCATGTCTCTTGCATCTCCTGTGTTTGCAGGTGGATTCTTTGCCACTGTGCTACCAGGAAAGCCCATAGGGCTTTTGGGGGGAGGTAAAATGTGTCTTGCTGATGAAACAAGGCATAAGAAAGTGTTCATTTACAAAAAAAACCCAATGATTTCTTTGATCTCCTGGGGATACATGAGTTCTCAGAGTGATGATGGTAGAACAGATTCCCATAGAAATCACTCTGTGGGCCTTGGAGAATTGAAGTTAGAGGGAAAATGACCTGGAAGCCATTTGGTTTTAATAATTTGTGACCCTGTGGGGTCTAGTCCCTCTTTGGACTGTGAAGAGTTTTAGCCTAGGGCAAATAGAACAAAAATAAGAAGAAAAATAAGTACATTTTGGCAGCCTATGCAACTGAAGGCACTTTTTTAAAGACCTAGAGAAAAATCTTTGTGGCATGAGGCTACAGCTGTGCATGGATAATGGTGTGTTTTTGTTTGTTATCACAGCACGTTGCGATGTCGTGGCCATTACTGAAATGATGGAAAATTGCTGGATGCTGTTAAGTTTGAGGCTGTGAGTGAAAATGTTAAGAGTTGGTACTTGTGGGGATTGGAGGTTTTTTGCTTCATTTTCTGTTCTCTTATTGCTGTAAAGGATATACTTTTGATGAGAAGTCTATGTAAATTAATTTACTAGAGTAAATTTATTTACTCTAGAACTGAGGGTTTTTCCTTCTCTTTCCTTCTTTCTCTTCCTTCTCTCTCTCCTTCCTCCTTTTCTTTTATTCATCTTCTTCTTTTTTTTTTTTTTTGTCTTGCCATAAAACTAGATGGCACTAGTGGTGAAGAACCCACCTGCCAATGCAGGAGATGCAAGAGATGCGAGTTTATCCCTGGGTTGGGAAGATCCCTGGAGAAGGGAATGGCATCCCACTCCAGTAATCTTGCCTGGAGAACTCCATGGATGAGGAGCCTGGTAGGCTATAGTCCACATGATTGCAAGGAGTCAGATACAACTGAAATGACTTAACACACACAAAACCAGATGGATGTAGAATTATAGGTTCAACAATGTGTCCCCATTGCAAAATATAATTCAGGAAAAAGCTGCCTTCAACTGAGATGTCTAGCTGTGCCTACTTGAAGTCTTTAAAACTTCTATTTTCAATACCTGCCTGTGCATTCACAGTTAGAAGCATTTAAAATTCCAATAAAACATACAATCTAAAAATGTCTTAGCTCTAGCTACCAGGTCATTCCTAACAAGCAATGTAAACAGATGGAGAGCTTGAGCTTCTCAGCAAAGCCTTTGTAAGTATGTCAATATTATTGTACACAACTGGGCAAGTACTTCCTGTTTATGAGCCTTGATGCATTTTGCAGGATGTATAGCACACACACCTTTACTGGGTAGGTGGAGTGGCTGCTGATTGGAGGAGGGGGAGCAGGTGCCAGATTTGTGCACTTTTCAAATCCCTGCCAAGACTCATGAGTGAAGGAAGCACTCAGCTTGAAAGCTCTTTAGCCCCCAGCATTTGCTGTTAGCTCTTCAAGAGAGCGGAAGAACTCTCTAAGTGATATTTATCTCACTTCATGTTCATGGACATCATCACGTGAGACTGATGGGCTCACTGGAGTGGAAGACCTCTCATACTCATTGAAGATGATAAAATCCTTTCTCCCCTCTGTGGCCCCTTGACTTGACAAGTGTACAAAGTACATTTTCTCAGAGTGCTGAGTTGTAGGAGTTGCCTCTATAATTAAGTTTTTAGAGGAAGCCACTCTGAGCTGCGTGTTCATCCCTTCAGTTAGATGGGCCCACATTTCTTCTCAAGTGTTCACTGATTTTTCTGGCTGGACTGCCACCATGCCGTTATGCCCCTGAAAGGAAGGACATGTCTAATTGAGGTCGATGTGAGTCACAGTTTACAGTAATTATCTCAGAGATGGAGCACTTACAGGGACATCATCTAATGAGGTCAGTGTGGGTTCCAAGACACCTCTCATCTTGGCCCCCACAGTGACAGTGATACTGGACTGCTGCCAGGACTGGGAACATTGCTTGGAACAATGGTTCCTAATTGTGATTATCTAGGTAGAAACAGCATTGTTACTTGAGCCATTACATATAATGATTTTGAAATTTTTAATCTAACTTTGGGTTTTATTTTAGGATATAAGTGCAATTGCTGTTTAGTCACTGAGTTGTGTCTGACTTTTTTGTGACCCCATGGAGTAGCCCACCAGTTGCTCTGCCCATGGGGTTTTCCAGGAAATAATACTGGAGTGGGTAGCCATTTCCTCCTCCAGGGATCTTCTCAACCCAGGGACCAAGCCTGCATCTCCTGTGTTGCAGGAGATTCTTTACCATTGAGCCACCAGGGAAGCCCAGGATATGTATACATAATTTTTAAAAAGTCAGATAATTCTCTGGATCTTGAAATTAAAAATACCAACCTTCTACAAACTCCTTCACCCCACTATAGAACTGCTTCCCTAGAAAACCATTGTCAACTCTGGGCTGTTTTAATACTGGAGTGGGTAGCCATTTCCTCCTCCAGGGATCTTCTCAACCCAGGGACCAAGCCTGCATCTCCTGTGTTGCAGGAGATTCTTTACCATTGAGCCACCAGGGAAGCCCAGGATATGTATACATAATTTTTAAAAAGTCAGATAATTCTCTGAATCTTGAAATTAAAAATACCAACCTTCTACAAACTCCTTCACCCCACTATAGAACTGCTTCCCTAGAAAACCGTTGTCAGCTCTGGGCTGTTTTTCCAGTTTTGTATCTCCATATTTCTAATGAGCACACTTATACTACAGTTTTGTTTATTTTCTGGTCTTGTATATTTTTTATTTTCTACTGTGAAATGTGAGGATTTGGAGCATGCATCTTCCCTGCTCCTTCACATACACACTATTATCCTTATTCTCTCAGTTCCTCCAGTGTTATTATGTCAGAGTGTTCATAAAATGACTATTCAGGGATTCTATTAAGATGACAGCATACATTTTCTTAACAACTGAGTTTTCATTGTACTTTTTTTTAATTTTTATTTTTACTTTATTTTATTTTGCAATACTGTATTGGTTTTGCCATACATTGACATGAATCCATCTCGGGTGTACATGAGTTCCCAATCTTGAACCCCACCCCACCCCCACCTCCCACCCCATATCAACTCTCTGGATCATCCCTGTGCACCAGTTCCAAGCATCCTGT
>SJXQ01002208.1:390735-420536 GCA_006408695.1 Aepyceros melampus
ATCAACCTGCCTGACTTCAGGCTTTACTACAAAGCCACAGTCATCAAGACAGTATGGTACTGGCACAAAGACAGAAATACAGATCAATGGAACAAAATAGAAAGCCCAGAGATAAATCCACACACCAATGGACACCTTATATTCAACAAAGGAAGCAATAATATACAGTGGATTAAAGACAATCTCTTTAACAAGTGGTGCTGGGAAAACTGGTCAACCACATGTAAAAGAATGAAACTAGATCACTTTCTAACACCATACACAAAAATAAACTCAAAATGGATTAAAGATCTAAATATAAGACAAGAAACTATAAAACTCCTAGAGGAGAACACAGGCAAAACACTCTCTGACATAAATCACAGCAGGATCCTCTATGATTCACCTGCCAGAATACAGGAAATAAAAGCAAAAATAACCAAATGGGATCTAATTAAAATTAAAAGCTTCTGCACAACAAAGGAAACTATAAGCAAAGTGGAAAGACAGCCTTCTGAATGGGAGAAAATAATAGCAAATGAATCAACTGACAAACAACTAATCTCAAAAATATACAAGCAGCTTATGCAGCTCAACTCCAGAAAAATAAACGACCCAATCAAAAAATGGGCCAAAGAACTAAATAGACATTTCTTCAAAGAAGACATACGGATGGCTAACAAACATATGAAAAGTTGCTCAACATCAGTCATTATCAGAGAAATGCAAATCAAAACCACAATGAGGTACCATTTCACACCAGTCAGAATGGCTGCAATCCAAAAGTCAACAAGCAATAAATGCTGGAGAGGGTTTGAAGAAAAGGGAACCCTGTTACTCTGTTGGTGGGAATGCAAATTAGTACAGCCACTATGGAGAACAGTGTGGAGATTCCCCCTGTCTGTTTAGGAAATAATCCTGGGAAATTGTATTTATCTGAGCATTTATCATAGTATTATCTTAGCTTATTTGTCCTCAGATGTGATTAATTCTCCACTTAAAAAAAATGTATAGAGAACTCTGTAGTAATAAACTTTTCCTTTTCTCTCCAGGTTAAAAGTCTTTGTCTCTACTGTTTTTTTTTTTTTCCTAAAAGTGTCTAACATAAGTGCTGTGCTTCGGTTAACAATTCTATGAATACTGTATCTGGCAAATTCTCCAGATTTCAAAACAACTTAAATCTAGCAGAAAGCTATTATTACTCTCCTAAGAGCAGTCTCCAGAACACTATTTATTCCTGATTTTATCCCACATATTTATTGCTAACTATTCTTATAATACCAGGTTCCCTGGTGGCTCAGATGGGGTAAGGTGTCTACTTCAATGTGGCAGACCTAGGTTTGATCCCTGGGTTAGGAAGATCCTCTGGAGAAGGAAATGGCAACCCAGTGAGTACTCTCGCCTGGAAAATCCCATGGACAGAGGAGTGTGGTAGGCTACAGTGATTAAATTATACAGTTACAGTTATTACATTATTCTTATAATGGGGGGTGCTTCGTTGGTGGATCAGATGGTAAAGAATCCGCCTGCAATGCAGGAAACCAGGGTTTGATCTCGCTCAGGAAGGTCCTGGAGAAGGGAAAAGCGCCTCACTCCAGTATTCTGGCCTGGAGAATTCTATGGACTGTATAGTTCAGTGGTCACAAAGAGTCAAACACGACCGAGTGACTTTCATTTTTACTTCATTTTAATACTCCACTTACATCAATGGACAGATCATCCAGAATTTGTGATTAGATTATGGTGAACTCTTCCTCACTACAGAAATAATGCATTTCTGAATACTGTACCTGGTGCCCAGTGACTTAGGCAGTTTTCTATTCTGATGGGTAGGAAACCAGAACTATTACAGGTCCTGTATGAATTCCTAGGATTACTTCCTCTAGGAACTAATTTTGCCTAATATCCTAAAGATACTCTACATCCTTAGAATCTCAGCTCCCTACAGTGTTACTTACACATTAAAAAGTTGTTCTCCAGTAAAATAAATAATAATACATTTTTTAGTCAAATAAGTTTATTCATGTTGAAAAATAAATATCCAAAATATGGGCTGCTAACTCGGGACAAAAATGAGGGGAAAACCTACCAGATATCGAAAATATAGCAGACAGCTACAATGATATAAAAATGTGGTATTAACAATAGAATAGGCATATAATTTAAACTGAAAAAAGAGCCCTGAAATTGAACATAATGGATAAAGGAGTGACCTGATGGCTCTGAGTTTAAGACTTCATTTTCCCATGCATGGGATGTGAGTCCAACCAGCAAAAGGAGAGCTGCGATCCCACATACCTTACAGCCAAAAAACCCAAACATAAAACAGAAGAAATATTGAAACAGAGCTCAATAAAGACTTTAGAAAATGGTCTGCATAAAAAAAAAAGTTTTTTAAAAAAGGACACAGAGGATGAGAGATTTTGGAATAAGGTTAAAGCAGTATCTAAAATTACTGGAAAAATATAAACTATTCAAAAAAGTTGCTAGGAAAATGTGTAGCTATCTGAAACACACTCTTTTTACCATGGTGAATAAAAATAGATAAACTTTAAATGGAAAGTACCTGTCAAAGTAGCAGAGAAAACTATGGCAAAATTATTTTATGACTGTGTAGTATAGAAAGTTTTCTTAATAATGGTGAAAAGGAATGTGGAATTGGAAGAGTTACTTA
The DNA here is from genome assembly GCA_006408695.1 of Aepyceros melampus. Classification (NCBI taxonomy): domain Eukaryota; kingdom Metazoa; phylum Chordata; class Mammalia; order Artiodactyla; family Bovidae; genus Aepyceros; species Aepyceros melampus. The sequence continues at coordinate 393,389 of SJXQ01002208.1, forward strand.
TCAAGATTGATACTTTTGAACTGTGGTGTTGGAGAAGACTCTGGAGAGTCCCTTGGACTGCAAGGAGATCAAACCAGTCAATCTTCACCAAAATCAGTCCTGAATATTCACTGGAAGGACTAATGCTGAAGCTGAAATTCCAATACTTTAACCACCTGATGAGAAGAACTGACTCATTGGAAAAGACCCTGATGCTGGGAAAAATTGAAGGCAGGAGGAAAAGGGACAACAGAGGATGAGATGGTTGGATGGCATCACCTACTTGACGGATGTGAGTTTGAACAGCTCTGGGTGTTGGTGATTGACAGGGAAGCCTGGTGTGCTGCAGTCCATGGGGTCGCAAAGAGTCAGACATGGCTGAGTGACTGAACTGAACTTATCAAGGTAAGCAATTTTAACAACCTATCCCATGAAAACTGACTTGAATCACATTTGCAATTATAAGTCCTACCAGTAGAATCTGGCTATTATGGCATGAAAGTGAAAGAGTTAGTTGCTCAGTCATATCTGACTCTTTGCAACCTCATGGACTATAGCCCACCAGGCTCCTCTGTCTATGGAATTTTCCAGGCAAGAATACTGGAGGGTGTTGCCATTCTATTCTCTATTCTATTCCTGACCCAGGGATTGAGCCCTGGTCTCCTGCATTGCAGGCAGGTTCTTTACCCTCTGATCCACCAAGGAAAGCTCTCATTATAAGAATAGTTAGCAACAAATATTTGGAATAAAATCAAGAATAAATAGTGTTCTGGGGACTTCTCTTATAATAGTTTTCTGCCAGATTTAAGTTGTTTCAAAATCTGGAGCTACAGAAAATGGAAAAATTTAAGGAATGAGAACAAGTGAAAAGGAAAGAATAACATAGTCATTTTCTTAAACCTATAGTGAGAAGAAGGTCTTGTGGTTTATATTTTGGGAAATTCTTCTCGCCGTGTGAGTGTTTAGGCAAAGGCATGGGTAATCAAGGAACCTAGCCTCATGCTCTCAGGAGAGTTCAGTTTACTATGATCCAATGTTTTTGAGGAATTCAGTGACCACAGAAACTCGTCTTGTCTTAGATTATTCAAAACTCTATGATTATGGGATAGGGTGGTGGTTGGATTCCTGGGCATTTGTGGCAATTGCCGCTCTGGTTTTCCATTAAGTTTGTTACATTAAGCGAGTAGAGAAAGACAGTAGCTGGGAAAGTTCTGGGAATCTGAGCCTCCATGCATCTTCTCTGTGTTAACATTTTATATGCAAGTTGAGGTATACATAATGAAAGTGTTAGTCACTTGGTTGTGTCCTACTGTTTGCTACTCCAGGGACTGTAGCTGGCCAGGCTCCTCTGTCCATGGAATTCTCCAGACAAGAATATTAGAGTGTCCATTCCCTTCTCCAGGGGATCTTCCTGACCCAAGGATCAAGCTGGGGTCTCCCAGGTTCTTCCATGGACAGAGGAGCTTGGCAGGTTACAATCCATGGGGTGGAAAGAGTCAGATACGACTGAGCGATAACACTTCCACTTTCACTTTTAAGTGTATATATGTATTTATCTTTGAAAGGGCAAAATTCTCCAAGATGAGTGGCAGTCATGAAAGCTGTGAGAATTTAATAGCTCAAAGAAAACTGATCTCTTAAATAATTAAATAGAAAAATAGATTGATAATTTATGTGAATATTTAGAGTCCATTGGCTATATATAGGGAAGTCTGTTATTGCTTTTTTGAGCTAAGAATTGTCCTCAAAAATTTAAATCGTTTTAAAATTGAGAAAAATATTAGAGTATGTCAGAATTATAATCATGTGAGAGTTTGATTTCTAGCATGTATAACAGCAACACAAGTAATTTTTAAGAACTTTAATTCATTTAAAATTATTTAATTCATTTAAGTCAGGGATCCTTCAAGAAAAAAACAAAACAAAACAGAAAAAGCACTCTGGAAATTCTTCACTTGGATAGTGGAAAATTAAACAGACAAACAAACAAATACCAAATATCTTCTAGGTCAGCTCAAAGTATCAGGAGGAGGAAATTTCCCAAAATGTACAATAACATATGTGGTAAATCATAGTTTGAAAAATGAAGACACAGTAAATAATAAAGGGACTATAAAAGGAAAGATGTTAAAGAAAATAAGGTAGCTAAGGTCATTGATCCAGTTTGCATTCAGCCAGCCTTAGACAACTGAGATGGGAACAGGAATGCCAACATACATGGAACTTGTAGGCCCTGAGGTTAGAGTTCGCCAGAGCTAGCATCAAAATGACCAAAAGCCAACTACTGAAGACTTCAAATCTAATCTAAAGCCACTCTAATCTGAAAGCACACTTTACTACAGACTTTTTATGATCCGACTGGGGGAAGGAGCTTTGTTCACAAGTTCCCAGAAAGCTGGGGCACCACAAAATGTTCCTCAGATCTGGTTCAGATGATCACCCATGATGAGTTAGCTTTATTACACACCACTGATACTACAGTGATCTCCCTACATATTCAGATGGGCCAACATCCTCTTGGACACCAAGCAGCAAAATGGAATCTCTGGTAGTTGCCAGTTCCTCAGTCATATTTCAGTGGCTGGGAACACCTGGCCAATTATGTTACAGAATGCCTTGGTGAGAACCATTGCAGAAAGATCATTCTCAAAACATTTGTGGGTACAGAAGTGGTACCCAGAGCATCCACCATCCTCAGTTAGTTCCATGAAGAAATTACCTTCCCTCCCTCAAAAGCCCATGCATTTTTAATCTGATCAATCCTGCATCATAAGTTTTCTTTCTGCTCTTCCTGTCTAGTTATGCTCTTTGCCAGCACCTTCTTAGAAGAATTCATAGAGACCCTTTCCAATAATCATCATTACATAAAAATCTCCAAACCAAACAAAAAATTGATTTTTAGAGATAAATGTCATATATTTTAAAGAATTTTCTGTGTGTGTGTGTGTGTGTGTGTGTGTGTGTGTAAGCACATAATTCAGTTCAGTTGCTCAGTCACGTCCAACTCTTTGTGACCCCATGGACTGCAGCACGCCAGGCCTCCTTGTCCATCACCAACTCCAAGAGTTTACTCAAACTCATGTCCATTGAGTTGGTGATGCAATCCAACCATCTCAAACTCTGTCATCCCTTTCTCCTCCTGTCCTCAGTCTTTCCCAGTATCAGGGTCTTTTCCACTGAGTCAGTTCTTCACATCAGGTGGCCAAAGTATTGGAGTTGCAGCTTCAAAATCAATCCTTCCAATGAATATTCATGACTGATTTCCTTTAGGATAGACTGCATGAATCTCCTTGCAGTCCAAGGGACACTCAAGAGTCTTCTCCAAAACCACAGTTCAAAAGCATCAATTCTTTAGCACTAGCTTTGTTTATAATCCAACTGTCACATCCATACATGACTACTGGAAAAAAACATAACCTTGACAAGATGGACCTTTGTTGGCAAAGTAATGTCTCTGTTTAATTTCATGGCTGTAGTCACCATCTGCAGTGATTTTGGGGCCCAAGAAAATAAATCTGCCACTGTTTCCACTGTTTCTTCATCTATTTGCCCTGAAGTATGGGACCGGATGCCATGATCTTCGTTTTCTGAATGTTGAGCTTTAAGCCAACTTTTTCACTCTCCTCTCACTTTCATCAAGAAGCTCTTTAGTTCGTTTTCACTTTCTGCCATAAAGGTGGTGTCATCTGCATATCTAAGCTTAATGATATTTCTCCTAGTAATCTTGATTCCAGCTTGTGCTTCATTCAGCCCAGTGTTTCTCATGGTGTACTCTGCACACAAGTTAAATAAGCAAGGTGACAATATACAGCCTTGATGTACTCCTTTTCTTATTTGGAACCAATCTGTTATCCATGTCCAGTTCTAACTGTTGCTTCCTCACCTACAATGTGAGTTCTCAAGAGGCAGGTCAAGTGATCTGGTATTCCCATCTCTTTCAAAATTTTCCACAGTTTATTGTGATCCACACAGTCAAAGGCTTTGGCATAGTCAATAAAGCAGAAGTAGATGTTTTTCTGGAACTCTCTTGCATTTTTGATGATCCAGTGGATGCTGGCAATTTGCTCTCAGGTTCCTTTGCCTTTTCTAAAACCAGCTTGAACATCTGGAAGTTCACAGTTCATGTATAGCTGAAGCCTGGCTTGGAGAATTTTGAACATTACCTTGCTAGCGTGTGAGATGAGTGCAATTGTGCAGTAGTTTGAGCATTCTTTGGCACTACCTTTTTTAGGGATTGGAATGAAAACAAACCTTTTCCAGTCCTGTGGCGGCTGCTGAGTTTTCCAAATTTGCTGGCATATTGAATGCAGCTCTTTTGCAGCATCATATTTTGTAGAGTTCCTCTGTGTATTCTTGTCACCTCTGTTAAATATCTTTTGCTTCTGTTATATCCATACCATTTCTGTCCTTTACTGAGTCCACCTTTGCATGAAATATTCCCTTGGTACCTTTAATTTTCTTGAAGACATCTCTAGTCTTTTCCATTCTATAGTTTTCCTCTATTTCTTTGCCTTGATAACTGAGGAAGGCTTCCTTATCTCTCCTTACTATTCTTTGGAACTCTGCATTCAAATAGGTGTTCTTTCCTTTTCTCTTTTGGTTTTTGCTTCTCTTCTTTTCACAGCTATTTGTAAGGTCTCCTCAGACAGCCATTTTGATTTTTTGCATTTCTTTTTCTTGGGGATGTTCTTGCTCCCTGTCTCGTGTACAATGCCATGAACCTTAGTCCATAGTTGATCAGGCACTCTGTCTATCAGATCTAGTTGCTTAAATCTATTTCTCACTTCCACTTTATAATTGTTAGGGATTTGATTTAGATCATACCTGAATAAGTAAGTAAGTAAGCGTTAGTCACTCAGTCGTGCCTGACTCTTTGCGACCCCATGGACTGAAACCCACCAGGCTCCTCTGTCCATGAAATTTTCCAGGCAAACATACTGGAGTGGGTTGCCATTTCCTTCTCCAGGTGATCTTCTCAACCCAGGGATCAAACCCAGTTCTATTGCACTGCAGGAAAATTCTTTACTGACTGAGTCTAGTTCTTTTCCCCATGTTTTTCAATTTAAGTCTAGTTTGGCAATAAGGAGTTCACGATTTGAGACACAGTCAGCTGCTGGTCTTGTTTATGCTGACTGTTGGAGAACTCAGCAGTGGCCACAGGACTGGAAAAGGACAGCTTCACTCCAATTCCAAAGAAAGGTAATGCCAAAGAATGCTCAAACTACCGCACAATTGCACTCATCTCACATGCTAGTAAAGTAATGCTCAAAATTCTCCATCAGACTTCAGCAATACGTGAACCGTGAACTCCCTGATGTTCAAGCTGGTTTTAGAAAAGGCAAAGGAACCAGAGATCAAATTGCCAACATCCGCTGGATCATGGAAAAAGCAAGAGAGTTCCAGAAAAACATCTATTTCTGCTTTATTGACTATGCCAAGGCCTTTGACTGTGTGGATCACAATAAACTGTGGCATATTTTGAAAGAGATGGGAATACCAGACCACCTGACCTGCCTCTTGAGAAATCTGTATGCAGGTCAGGAAGCAACAGTTAGAACTGGACATGGAACAACAGACTGGTTCCAAATAGGAAAAGGAGTATGTCAACGCTGTATATTGTCACCCTGCTTATTTAACTCATATGCAGAGTTCATCATGAGAAACGCTGGACTGGAAGAAACACAAGCTGGAATCAAGATTGCTGGGAGAAATATCAACCTCAGATATGCAGATGACACCACCCTTATGGCAGAAAGTGAAGAGGAACTAAAAAGCCTCTTGTTGAAAGTGAAAGAGGAGAGTGGAAAAGTTGGCTTAAAGCTCAACATTCAGAAAACGAAGATCATGGCATCTGGCCCCATCACTTTTATGCAGAGTACATCATGAGAAATGCTGGACTGGAAGAAACACAAGCTGGAATCAAGATTGCTGGGAGAAATATCAATAATCTCAGATATGCAGATGACACCACCCTTATGGCAGAAAGTGAGGAGGAGCTAAAAAGCCTCTTGTTGAAAGTGAAAGAGGAGAGTGAAAACGTTGGCTGAAAGCTCAACATTCAGAAAACGAAGATCATGGCATCTGGTCCCTTCACTTCATGGGAAATAGATGGTGAAACAGTGGAAACAGTGTCAGACTTTGTTTTTTTGGGCTCCAAAATCACTGCAGATGGTGACTGCAGCCATGAAATTAAAAGGCGCTTACTCCTTGGAAGAAAAGTTATGACCAACCTAGATAGTATATTCAAAAGCAGAGACATTACTTTGCCGACTAAGGTCCATCTAGTCAAGGCTATGTTTTTTCCTGTGGTCATGTATGGATGTGAGAGTTGGACTGTGAAGAAGGCTGAGCGCAGAAGAATGATGCTTTGGAATTGTGGTATTGGAGAAGACTCTTGAGAGTCCCTTGGACTGCAAGGAGATCCAACCAGTCCATTCTGAAGGAGATCAACCCTGGGATTTCTTTGGAAGGAATGATGCTGAAGCTGAAGCTCCAGTACTTTGGCCATCTCATGCGAAGAATTGACTCATTAGAACAGACCCTGATGCTTGGAGGGATTGGGGGCAGGAGGAGAAGGGGACGACCGAAGGTGAGATGGCTTGATGGCATCACAGACTCAATGGACGTGAGTCTGAGTGAACTCCGGGAGCTGGTGATGGACAGAGAGGCCTGGCATACTGCAATTCATGGGGTCGCAAAAAGTCGGACACGACTGAGTGACTGAACTGAACTGATAGAGCTTTTCCATCTTTTGGCTGCAAAGAATATAATAAATCTGATTTCGGTTATGTACATGTGTAAAAAGTCTTCTCTTATCTTGTTGGAAGAGGGTGTTTGCTATGAGCAGTGCATTCTCTTGGCAGAACTTTATTATCCTTTGTTCTGCTTCATTCTGTACTCCAAGGCCAAATTTGTCTGTTACTCCAGGTATTTCTTGACTTCCTAATTTTGCATTCCAGTCCTGTTCACAGAACCGTTTAACTTCAGCTTCTTCAGCATGCACACACACCCAATTAAATATCACAGAATTGTAAAGTCCCATTTTGTAATTTTGCTAATTAATTTGCAGCAAGAAACTGAAGTGAATAAAATGAAATCAATAAAGAGATATTGTCTTCTAGTCACACCTAAAATGTTCACCGATATTTGAGAGTAGGCTGGATGGCATCACCGACTTGATGGAAGTGAGTTTGAGTGAACTCTGGGAGATGGTGATGGGCAGGGAGGCCTGGCGTGCTGTGATTCATGGGGTCACAAAGAGTTAGTCACGACTGAGTGACTGATCTGATCTGATCTGATGTTATCTTAGGGCTTCCTGGGAGCACAGTAATAAAGAATCTGTCTACTTATGAAGGAGACAAAAGAGACATGGTTTTGATCCCGGGTCAGGAAAATCCCTGAGGTAGGACATGGTAACCCACTCTAGTATTTTTGCCTGGAGAATTCCATGGACAGAGGAGTCTGGTGGACTAGAGTTCATGAAGCCAGAAAGAGGCAGAGATGACTGAGAGACTGAGCACACAAAGATGTGTGCATTAACAGTGAATCTGAATCTTGTGACTGAGTTGTGATAGCATCATTATGAAGATTGTACATGATAGTAAATTATACAGTCATACCCCAGAGAGTCAGAGAGGTCACAAATGACACTAATGTAGGCGTTTAGCTCTGCTTTCAAATGCTGAATTCTAAGTTGATAAAAATTTTTGACTGAAGTCCAGGCATGAAACTGAACTTCGGAACTTACCTATTTAACAATCTTTTGAAAAATACTCAAATTTGAGAAATAATTGGCTACACATTGAAAAGGTACCCTTAGGTGCCATGTATACAAACAAAGAAAACTTCCCAAAGGGCACATAGTCTTGAATGTGAAGATGGCCCTACGACCATGCTCTGAGTGACAGGAAGTGGGAGAATAGTGATTTTAGGAAGATGCTCTGGGTAAAAGCAGAGAGTTGGCATGAACTTACAGATGGGAAGAAAGGAAATAGGCCTTGGTCTCCATCCCTAACTGTGCAGTGCACTAGAGACAGAAGCACCATTCAAGATGGCTGATGTAATGTCTTCAGAGAAACTTTCCTTACACTGGGGGAATTGCGGCCTGCTAAAAGGAACCATTTTCAGTAGCTCAATAATAGGATTAAGTTGAAAGCTTCTTGTCAAGAAGTCACTGGCTGATAAAAGAAGTTGTCACTGGGGAGCTGATAGACCAAAGTGCCTATTAGTGTGGGTTATGCTTTGGCACCAAGTGTTATGACTAATTAAAGCAGCACATCGTCCATGGACCCTAGAGACTGCACTGGAAGGAGGCAGTGACCACGGTTTGCCACATACCTCAGAGAATGCACTTTTTCCTGCCCTGCTTCATGAGCCAAAGGCCAGGACTGGAGTCCCAAGGCATTCTAAGTAAGGCTGATCTAAAGAGTATGTCATAGTCCTTACCTCAGTGTAGCTCATAGCTCCAAGAAATTACACTCTAGATAAACACTTGGTATTTTCTTGTAGAAGCCTCTACATCAGCAAGTAAATACATTGGATCACATTTTAATAAAGGCTTTTTTTTAAAGAAAAAGTTAAAAAAAAACTTTTTTAAAAGTTTTAGGTTCACAGTTTAATTGAAATGAATGTATAGGTTTCTCATATATCCCTACCCCTATACACATGCAATATCTCCCATTATTAGCTTCTCCTAGAGCTGATTTGTTCCAAATTTGTTACAGATGATGAACTTACATTGATACATAATAACCCAAAGTCCATAGTTTACCTTAGGGTTCTCTCTTGTTGTATATTTCATAAATTTTGAGAAAAGTATAATGATATGTGTCCATCATTATGTCAATAGTATCATACATACAGAGTGTTTTCACTGCTCTGAAAATCCTCTGCATTTCATCTATTCACCTATTAATTTCATCTATTCCCACCAATTCATATTGAATTTCTAAATTATGAGATAGAATAAAGGTGATATATTTTTTTGAGTCCATCTCTCAATGTAAGGAATCTGTCATAGTTTAAAGTACTTGCAGAGAGTGCTTGCCATTATATGGTACTAAGTACTAGATTTACTTAGGATTCATGGTCCTGGAAGTTAGTCTATTTATAAAGCTCCTTAAATCGAAGGGAAAGTAAATATGATAGACCTCTTCATTATTTAAACAAGAGAATATATTATTCTACTTGGCTAGAGTTTTGAAGCCAGGCCATATTCAGTTGAACAAAGAACTCATATTATGTAATACTCTAATTAAGATCTTTCATTATAATGCCTCTTCTCCTAATTCTAAAAGGTGTCTTTAACTGATGTAAGCATGCAGCAATATGGAAATGATTTTATAAATATGTTCTTTAGTGATAGAAACATAATCATAAATCTCTAATCTAATTGTATATGTCACATATTTTATTTTATTTTATTTTANAATCCCAGTCTTCCAGTTTATCCCTCTTCCACATTTATGCCCATGGTAACCACAAGTTAATTTTTTACATCCATAACTCTATTTCTGTTTTGTAGATAAGTTTATTTGCAGCCTTTTTTTTTAGAGTCCACGTAAAAGTGCTATTATATGTTTTCCTCTCTCTGTATGACTTGCTTCACTCAGTAGGACAATCTCTGGGCCCATCTGTGTTGCTGCAAATGGCATTATTTCATCCTTTTTTATGGCTGAGTAACATTCCATTGTATAATATGCACAGTATTTTCTTTATCCATTCCTCTGTTGATCGACATTTAGGTTGCTTCCATGTCTTTGGTATTATAAATAGTGCTGCAATGAATATTAGGGTCATTACCTTTCAATTTATGGTTTTCTGTGTGTGTGTGTGTGTGTGTGTGTGTGTATATATTTGGATATATGGGCTTCTCAGGTGGCTCGGTGGTAAAGAATTTGCCTGCCAGTACAGGAGACACAGGAGACATGATTTTGATCCCCTGGGTCCAGAAGATTCCCTGGAGTAGGAAATGGCAACCTGTTCCAGTATTCTTGCCTGGAAAATTCCATGGGCAGAGGAGTCTTGCAGGCTGCAGTCCATGGACAGAGGAGTCTTGCAGGCTACAGTCTCCATGGGGGCGCAAAAAGTCAGACATCACTGAGCATGCCGGATATATGCCCAGAAGTGGGATTACTAGATCATATGTAGACCATTTACTTTTAATGTTATTAATAATATGGTTTGGCTCTCGTTATTTATTTCTCTTTGCTCCATTTGTTCTGTCTTCGTTTTCCTCCTTTTCTACCATCTTTTAGATTTATTGCCTATTTTTTATTCTGTCTTCTTTGTTGGATTATAGTTATAATTTTTTGTTTTGTTTATTTTGTGGTTTTAAGGTTTATAGTGTATATACCTATTACAGTATACTTTCAAGTTATATTACACTGCTTTATGGATAGTATAAAAAACTTACCACGCTTACATTTCCCTCCTCCTGACCTTTGTCTATTGTTATACATTTTAATTCTACGTGTGTTGTAAACTTCATAACACATTGTTATTATTTTTGTTTTAATTTTTATTTATTTTTAAAGACTCTAAATCTAAGAAAATAAAATTTTAAATGATTACTTACATATTACTCCTTTCTTTATTTCTTTATTTGGTATCATTTTTCTTCTGCCTAAAATACTTCAACATTTTTTTCATTATGAAGATTTACTGCTCAATAATTATTTCAGCTGTTATATTTCTTTCTTTTTTTTCAGCTGTTATATTTCTGAAAAAGTCGTGTGTGTGTGTGTGTATGTGTGTGTTGGTTTTTAAAAGATTTTCATTGGGTCTAGATTGCTAGGTTGATCTTTTTTTTTTTTCCCTCAGTATTGTAAAGATTTTAGTCCACTGATTTCTAGCTGCCATTGTTTCTGATGAAACTTCTGTGTGGCCTCTGTCTTTGTTACTGTTTATATAGTGTATCTGTTTTTTGTCTGCCTGATTTTCAGATGTTCTCTTTATTGCTGGCTTTAAGTAGCTTAATTATATTCTTGGTGTAGTGTTCATTTTTCTTTTGCTTGGGGTTTGTTGAGTCTGAATCTCTGGGGTTGTGGTTTGCGTCGTTTTGGGAGAGCTCTGGCCATTGTTTTTTCAAATAGCATTTCTGTGCACCTTCTGCCTCTCCAGTTATGTGTGCTTTATTCACTCAGTTCTCTGAGCCTCTGTGTTTTTGTTTTCTCCCAGTCTTTTCTTCTGTTTCATTTTGGATACTTTCTGTTGCTCTGTCTTTAAGTTCACAAATCTTTTCTTTGGCAATGTGTAGTTTTTTCTGTTAAGTCTATCCAGTGTTTATTTTTATTTCAGACTTGGAAATTTTCATGTTTCGAGTTTGATTTTTTTTTTTTACATTTTCCATGTCTCTGCTTATCATACCCAATCTTTTCCTCTATCTTTTTGGACATATGATATATAGTTATACTATGTTAATGTTTTTGTCTACTAACTTTAATTTTTGTTATAGTCATATGTTTTTACTGATATTTCCCCCTTTATGAGTCATACTTTCCTGTTTCTTTGCATACCTGCTAATGTTTTATAATTGGATCTCAGGCATTATGAATTTTGCTTATGGGTGCTGGATATTCTTGTATTCCAACCAGTATTCTTGAATATTGTTCTGGAATGTAATTAAACTATTTGGAAAGAGTTCGATACCACTTAAGCTTGCTTTGAGAGAGGTGGCAATATCATTATCTTTAGTCTGCTTCTGCTGCTGCTAAGTCGCTTCAGTCATGTCTGACTCTCTGCGACCCCATAGACAGCAGCGCACCAGGCTCCCCCGTCCCTGGGATTCTCCAGGTAAGAACACTGGAGTGGGTTGCCATTTCCTTCTCCAATGCATGAAGTGAAAAGTGAAAGTGAAGTTGCTCAGTCATGTCCAACTTAGCGACCCCATGGACTGTGGCCCACCAGGGTCCTCCATCCATGGGATTTTCCAGGCAAGAGCACTGGAGTGGGGTGCCGTTACCTTCTCCGAATGTACATTACTGAGGCAATACCCTTCTGAGTGGGGCTTCCCTGGTGGCTCAGTGGTAAAGAATTTGCCTGCCAATGCAGGAGACTTAGGTTCGATTCCTCAGTTGGGAGGATCCTCGGGAGAAGAAAATGGCAATCTACTCCAGTATTCTTGCCTGGGAAATCATATGGACAGAAGAGCCTAGTGGGCTATCGTCCATGGGGTTGCAAAAGAGTCAGACAACTAAAAACAACTAAACAGCAACTAAAAAACAAATAAAAACTGTTCTGAGTCTGCTACCTTATATTTGTAAATTATAAGGTTTTTATTCTAGCTGATAGGAATACAAAATACTCTTAGCCCTGTGTAAGCTCAAGTGGTAGAAGGCAATGGCACCCCACTCCAGTACTCTTGCCTGGAAAATCCCATGGATAGAAGAGCCTGGTGGGCTGCAGTCCATGGGGTCACGAAGAGTCAGACACGACTGAGCGAGTTCATTTTCACTTTTCATTTTCATGCATTGGAGAAGGAAATGGCAACCCACTCCAGTGTTCTTGCCTGGAGAATCCCAAGGACGGAAGAGCCTGGTGGGCTGCCGTCTATGGGGTCACACAGAGTCGGACACGACTGAAGCGACTTAGCAGCAGCAGCAAGCTCAAGTGATTATTTTCCCTCTATTTTTTGAGTAGTCCTTTCCTTAGCCTCAGTATGAATGCATGGATTTGTTCCCCGCTGAAGACTGAAGGGGGACCCTCTGCAGATCTTTGGCTATCTCCCAGCCTCCATATAGCTCTCTATTCTGCCTTGTGAACTCTAGCTGTTTTAGGCTTCCCAGATTCCCAGCTCTGTCTCCTCAGATTCTCAGAAAGTCTACCAGCCTCTGCCTGGGTTTCCCACCCCATTTTCAAGCTTGGCTTGAAAATGCGCTTTAGGCAGTAAGCTGGGGCGGTAATGGGACTCACTTTGTTTCCCGTGTCCCGGGGATCCCTGCCCTGCACTGTCTGGTATCCAATGTCTAAACATTGTTGTTGTTTTTCCCCAGGTTTTTTTTGTTGTTGTTGTGGAAGTTGGGAGAGTATATTTAGTTTGTATTACTCCATCTTGGCCAGAAACAGCTCAACTGGATTTTGAGGCCTCAAACACACTAACCACACTCTTGAACTCAGCGGATATTGCCTTTCTACTTCCTATAGTGAACTGTCCCAAACAGCCCAGTTCTCTAAATGACACACGGTAATTTGAACTAAAGCCTGTTTTATTTATTTATTTGGCCCCACCATGTGGCACGTGGGATCTTAGTTCCCTGATCAGGGATTGCGCCTGCGACCCCTGCAATGGAGGCACGGAATCTTAACCACTGGACTGCCAAGGAAGTCCTAAGCCTCTTTTAAAATTCTCTTTGGTTCTAAAACTGTAGGTACAAAAAATCCAATTGAGCTTCTTAATATGCCTTTAGATTCATTCAGTGTTGATTTATTGCCTACTATGAGGCAGGCCCTGTTCTAGGTACTGGGAATGCAGCAACGAACAAGTCATATGAGACGTCTCGCCTTTGTGAAACTTACATTCTAGTGAAAGAGAGGTAGCTTTAATCATGTGTTGTGTGTTAGTTGCTCAGTTGTGTCTTACTCTTTGCAAGCCCATGGGCTGGAGCCTGCCAGGCTTCTCTGTCCAGGAAATTCTCTACACAAGTCATCTCAGGGCCACTCCAGTCTCTCCTTGCCTGTATGTCTCTGCAGGCAGTTCCATCTGGTGCTGCTGTGTCCGTGTTAGAAACTGCAACTCTCTACCTCAGCTCATGCAAACCAGCTGACTGAGCATTAAAACAAATGTCAGTTTTTTTGTGCCATGAATTATAAACTGGGGCTCCTCTGTTCAACGTTTTACAGCAGATGCAGGCAGGTGAAACAGATGCAGGCAGGTGGCAGGTATACTTTTGCATTTTAGACCTCGATTACCACACCTTGTGGGTAGGTCAGTTCAGAGTGTTTAAAAAAAAAAAAATGGGGTTGTTGGCATTTGATTCTGGACAGAAATCAGTTATGGGATTAGGCTGAACTGATAGCCATGACTGAAGAAAGATCCGTCTGCGTTATTGAGCTGGCAACTTTAAAGCTATTGGGCCTGTGCTACATTAGCTTTCTTTTTTCTTTTTTTGGTTGTTTACTTAAAAAAAATTTTTTTTAATTAACTTTAATTGAAGGCTAATTACTTTACAATATTGTGGTGGTTTTTGGCATACATTGACATGAATCAGCCATGGGTGTGCATGTGTCCCCCCCTCCTGAACCCCCTCCCACCTCCTTCCCCATCCCACCCCTCTGGGTTGTCCCAGTGCACTGGCTTTGAATCCCCTGTTTCATGCCTTGATCTTGGACTAGTCATCTATTTCACATATGGTAATATACATGTTTCAATGCTATTCTCTCAAATCATCCCACCCTTGCCTTCTCCCACAGAGTCCAAAAGTCTGTTCTTTATATCTGTCTCTCTTGCTATCTTGCATATAGGGTCGTCGTTATCATCTTTCTAAATTCCATATATATGCATTAATATACTGTATTGGTATTTTTCTAACTTACTTCACTCTGTATAATAGGCTCCAGTTTCATTAGAACTGACTCAAATGCGTTCTTTTTAACAGCTGAGTAATATTCCATTGTGTATATGTAGCACAACTTTCTTACCCATTTGTCTGCCAATGGATGTAACCTAGATGTCCATCGGCAGACAAATATATTTAGCTTTTATTTTGCTTAGTCTACCCAAGTCAGACTAAGCTTCTTGAGAGATGAATCCTGTTAACATTCAGTTAAAAGAGAATTCTAGAAGTGCATTTGTATTGCCTGCCATTTATATGACTACAGCTGGTCCATTCTCGTCTGTTTATACCAGCTGTTTAAAAATCCTAAATATAGGAACTTCCCTGGTGGTCCAGTGGTTAAGAATCTGCCTCCAGTGCAGGGAACATGGATTCGATCCCTGATCTGGGGAGGTTCCACATGCCTTGGGGCAAGTAAGCCTGTGTGCCGTGATTGCTGAGCCTGGAGTCTAGAGCCTGCAAGCCACAACTACTGAAGTCCATGTGCCTAGAGCCTGTGCTCCACAACAAGAGAAGCCACCACAATAAGTCCGGGCACTGTAATGAAGAGTAGCCCCTGCTTGCTGCAGCTAGAGAAAGCTCGTGTGTAGCAATGAAGACCCAGCACAGCCATTAACAAATAAGTATTAAAAATCCTAATAAAATATAAATAAATATTTATATACATATAAATAAATAATTTTTGAATTATATATAAATTATGTAGTTACGAATCAAACAAAAATAACAACAAAATACTAAAGATAGTAAAGCTATTTTGGACACTGTCGTCAACATAATGTGGTGACGTGTTGGTCCAATGATTTATTTTATGAAATGTCAAAATAACTTTTGGGCTCAGAAAGTCATTCTAAATTTGTAACTTCTGTTTGAAAGTCCTAATTTTAATGGCCATATATGACTTCGAACAGCTTTTGGCCAATAACCACAAGTCTCTCCCTACCCAAGTTGTGGCTGTTTGAGCCAAAAACTTAAAGGAAATATCAATATTTGGCTGGAGAGTAAGAGTTGGTCTATTTGTTATGTGCACAGTGGGTATATTTATTTTATTTTTATGTTTTCAATCAGGAGCATGAGAACTCTGGGCTTTATTTCTTCCTGCCCATTTAGGGCTATTCATTTGTGTGCTTGGCCCAAAGAAGAACTTGGAGAAATGAGCTGCCCAAATGTATGATTTCTTGGCCTGCCACACTGGTCATGAAGCAGGTGCTCCCAGGACAGTCACGGGCTGTCCAGGTGCTTGTCGGGACGGGAAGTGTAGACGCTGTCTAGACAGCGCAGTAGCTCCCGTGCCCAGCGGGCTGCGGCAGCCTGGGCCAGCCCAGGTGTTTCCAGTTCTGACAGTCAGTGGCTGCTGATGACATCTGGGGCTGACGTGACCCCTAAAACTTGGAGATGAGGGCAACAAGGGCACAGGCAGTGCTGTGTGGCCCGTGGAGAACAGGGTCTGGGACAGGTCTGGAGGCAGATGTGCGGTTAGGCTCAGGGCTATCAAAGCCCCTTCCAGTCCTCCTTGTCTGGAGCCTGTGTGCTGCAGGGACAAGAATGCTGAGTGGACACTGAAGGCCCTGGATCCTGCGCCTAGCTTGTCACGGGACACATAGTTTCCTCATCTGCAAAACAAGAGGTGGAATGAATGAATGACGTTTCAGGTCCCTTTGAAGACACGTACTCTGTGTTCTATGATCCCCACTTCTCTGCTTTTTTCTCTCTTTGCTGTCACCACTTTGGGGGCCAAACATTGGTGCTATATGTGAGTGGAAATAGAGAAAGAGTGGCAATGGAGAGTAGGGGCAATTTCTCCCCCTTCTGACTCTCACTCTTTCTCCTTTCCTCTTTTTCTAAAAATTGAAATATATTGAATAGTTGGTGTCCAGTGTTATCTTGGTTTCAGGTGTACTACATAGTGGTTTGACATTTGCATACATCATGAAATGACACCACTATAGGTCTCGGAACCATCTGTCCCCATGCAAAGTTACCATATTATTTACCACAGCCCTTATGTGTGTGTGCTAAGTCGTTTCAGTCGTGTCCAACTTTTTGTGACCCTATGGACTCTAGCCCGCCAGGCTCCTCTGTCTATGGGGTTCTGGGCAAGAGTACTGGAGTGGGTTGCCATCTCTCCCTCCAGTTAGTCCTTAGACTGTATATTATATGTCTGTGACTTATTTATTTTATAACTGGAGGTTTGTACCTCTTAATTCCCTTTACCTATCTCGTATCCTTCCCACCTGCCATCCCTAACCACCTGTTTGCTCTCTGTATCTCTGAATCCATGAGTCTGTTTCATTTTGTTTTTTAAGACTCCATATATAAGTGAAGTGTGGTATTTGTCTTTCTCTTACTTCACTTAACATAATACACTGTATATTCATTCATGCTGTTGTAAATGGCAAGTTTCACTTTTTATGGATAGTACTCCATTGTGTGTATATATATCACATTTTTTATTCATTCATCTATCATTAGACCCTTATGTTGCTTCCACAATTTGACTATTGTAAATAATGCTGCAGTGAACATTGGGATGTGTGTGTCTCTTTGAATCAGTGTGTTTGTTTTCTTTGGGTAAATACCAAGAAGTGAAATTGCTGGGTCCTCTGGTAGTTCTAGTACTAATTTTTTGAGGACCCTCCATACTGTTTTCCATAGTGGCTGCACCAGTTTACATTCCCAGCCAACAGTGTGCAGGTCTCTCTTTTCTCTACGTCCTTGCAAACACTCTGTATTTGTTGGTTACTTGTCTTTTTTGATGATAGCCATTCTGACAGGTGTGGGATAGTTCTTCCTTCTTTCTTACCATCTCCTTTTCCCCAAGCTGAAAGTGCTGCAGGAATCTCAGAACTTGGAGCACCCCTAGGTAATATTAGAAGCTCATTATGTGAATTTTTGAACCAGGCGAGACTCTTCTTAACAGACAGCTCTTAGCTAGACAACCTGTTGTGCTGTGGAGAGAAATGCCAGGTGCTTCGGGTGAATTTGGCTGGGGTTGAGGTGACTCAGGGAGCTGGCTCCTGGGGAGGGAATAGGGTGTGTGTGTGTGTGACCTCACCTGGGCCCATACACACCCAGACAGGACCGGGGCCAGCAGCTATTGGGGCTGAGGTAAACATTTTTTTTTTAATATAAACATTTTGAGATGCTTTTGTCAACAGAGCCTCAGCCTTGTCTGTGTGTCTGCAGCCCTTCTGCTTGCAGAAGCCCAGAGGGGGCTGGCACACTTCCACTTAGAAGACTCAGTTTTGTCTCCAAAAGTGGAGGCTGATCCTTTCGGCTTTCTGCTCCCAGTGCCTCTCAGGGAGGAAGGTAGTGCTGTCCTGGCCTCACCGGGCTCAGGGCGGTTATGCAACCCGCTCCAGGCACCGGGAGAGGGCCAGGCCCGCCCATGTTCTCTGTGGGTTGTGGCGAAGATGGCAGGCAAGAGGCCCAGTCCTTGGGCTGGATTCCCTTCCTGTGGGCTGGGGTGAAGGGAGAGGAGGATGCTTGCTGGCTCCTCCTGAGAAGCTTCTGGGCTCAACTGATTCCCCCAGGACCCCTGACATGTCAGAGGCCCCCTCTCCCTACATTCAGCCTATGCCCCTCTTCTCATTCATTCTCATTCACTCCAGACCATCTCATCCCCCAGCAGCTCTGATGACCCCTAGCTCCCAACCCACGCCTCCCTGCTAAGCAGTGGACATATAGCCAGCATCTCAAGGTCAGCACGGAGCCGAGGAGTAGGACTGCAGGTCCTGAGGGACACACCATGGCTCTGAAACAAGTTTTCAGTCACTCTGTGCCTCGGTTTTCTCAGCTGTGAATGAGGTGATAACAGTACTTTCTCAAAATGTCCATGTGAGGATTAAATGAAGTGATCCATCCACAGCTCCCAGTTCACTTTCTAGCACCTCTTATTGCTGTTTCTCCTCTTTACCTTCCCGTCAAGCCCACCCTTGCTCCTGTCTTCCTCCTCCTGATGGTTGGCTCCAGGTTACCCAAGGCATCTGGGCCTCAGCCTGTCCTCCTGTACCCAGTCACCTCCAGGTCCCAGTGACTCACCTCCCCTCTGTTCCTGCTGCTACCATTTTGGTTTCAGACCTCTTCACCCTCCTCTCTTCCACTAGGCTGCCAGCTGGGCCTCTTACCTCTAATCTCACTTCTTCCAGTCTCGTGGTCTCGTGACACAACCCACAGTCACTCTGTCAGCTCCAAGGCCAAGTCCACCCTCCAAGGTGTGCACAGCCTGGCAGCTTCTGGCCCTTTCCCACCTTCCTGGATTCATTTCAGCACATGCTCCCTGGTAGCAGGCATGCCACCCCAGCCCGTGCTTCCACATCTCTGCCTCTTCCTGTGGGTCCCGCTGCCTGGAGCACCTCCCCGTGCTCTTCCTCATCTGCAGAATGCCTGCTTTTTCACAATCATATTCATGAATACATTTATAGAACCTAATAGTAGACACGTTCTAAACATGCTTTACATGTATAAATTTATTTCATCTTTTCAACAGCCTTATGAAGTAGATGCCATTTCCAGAGTGAGGAAACTGAGTCAGAGAGAGGTTAATAAATTGCCTGGGCTCACAGAACTAGTAACTGCGAGAAGCTGGGTGTAATCCCATGCAGCCAGCCCTGGAACCTGGGCCTGACCGCTCTACCGCCTTGGCGATCCTCATGGCACTGCCCTCCGTGGGAGCCCCGCCCCCGCCCCCACCGGCCTCTCCTGGCTCAGTTGGGCAACTACTGTTCCTCTGTCACAGTGTCATTCACAACGCTTTCCTATGATCCTCTGAAGATCAAGGACTGTGCTCTGCTCAGTTCCACATCCCTGTTGCCCACCACCCTGGGCACTTGGTGGGTGCCCACTACATATTATTAAATAGACACTGAAAATCCATAGGTAAAGTACCACCTCTGGGATTTTGACGAGATGCCTTTCGTTTTCACCAAAATTTGGCCCTTGCTTTCCAAGACTTGTTTGGGACTTGCCTCCTCACCCACTTTCTCTCTCTCCTTTTGCTCAGAGTGTTTCTTCCCCTGTCCAAGGCCCTGGTGTGTGTGCTCAGCTCTTAGTTAGGTCTGTTGATGGCCCAGGAGTCACAGGGAGCCAGCAGACTTGAGGGAAGCCCTGGTTCTCTCTGTTTTGGGAGAAGGAGACTTGGCGGACTTGGGTCAGATCATGACAAGCAGGAAGCGGGACAGAGTGGAGATGGGGGCTGGAGGCAGGGGACACAGAGCAGAAGTGGGTCCTGTAAGGATGTCCCTCTGCTGCCACAGTCGCCTTCTCCCCAGTTCAAATGAAAGAGTAGTAAGGAATCCATGCAGAAGTTAGGGGGCCGGCCTGCTCCCACATGACTGTAATCAAGGAATCCATATACAGAATAAAGGAAATGTCTTTCTTGCGAAGTATTCATTCTGAAACCAAAACTGTGCGTCAGGGCCCAGGCCAGGCATTTGGAAGCCAATGTCAAGTTCCCACAGCACCAGAAGCTTCTGTCAGTCTGAGAGTCTGTGTTTCTGGGGTGCTGACAACATGGCGCTGAGACTGAACAAGTTCCTCCTGTGTGCCAGGCACTGGGCTGGGCACCCTTCACACTAAGTAGTCCCATGCCATCCTCACCGAGACTCTAGGAGCCGACTCATGCCCTGTGTGCAAGGCAGAAACTGAGTCAACAATTGGTTTGCCCACCCCAGGTATCCATTACTCAGGAAATCTGGTGGCTTGGATGCCAATCACTCAAGATTTTAGACACATCTCTTCAGTTTGTTCTGTCAGTGGAATGCTCACCTTGCCCCTTGTCTCTTGGGAGAAAATGAGCTCTGTGAGCTTCGGCTCTTCCTCCAGGAAGCCTCCCATCCTTAAACATGTGTGTTTTTCTCAGATGCTCCCTGAAGCCTCTACCCATGCTTCCTGTGGAAGCTGAAGCTCAGAGAAGACTTGGATGCTCTTGGCTACCTAAATAGTCATTTTGGTTGTGCATGTGTGCTAAGTCACTTCAGTCATGTCTGACTCTTTGAGACCCCATGGACAGTAGCCCACCAGTCTCCTCGGTCCATATCATTCTCCAGGCAAGAATACTGGAGTGGGTGGCTCTGCCCTCCTCCAGGGGATCTTCCTGACCAGGGATTGAACCCACGTCTCTTACTTCTCCTGCGTTGGCAAGTGGGTTATTTTATTTATTTATTTTTTTACCACTAGCACCACCTGGGAAGCAATAGGTTGTGGATGCATCCAGATGGCTGTGTCCAAATGTGAAGTCACTGGTTGTTTTCAAGTTACCGAATAATATGTCCTCTCTTAGTCGCCTCTCCCTCTGTTTGTGCCTCATCTGTCCTCCCTGTACCTTGACCCCCACCCCTTCCCTGACTTCCTCAGTACTCCTCAGCCCCTGCTTGACTCTCAGATCTCAGAGGATCCTGTAAGGGGCCAGGGAGAGAATAGAGCATTCACACATTACTTTGTATTTTTTCAGATGCAAAAAGTCTAGGTTCATGTTGCTGTGTTGGTTTAGGTGTTACTAAAATGTCCCTAACAAGGCTGTCTTCCAGAGTCTTGAACCTTGGGGATTTCCCTGGAGGTGTCCTTATAGATGGAGGGGCTCTCTGGTCACAGCAGGGCCTGATCAGAGAGCAGGCTTGGCCACGGGTTCGCTGGGAAATCAGTGTTCTCAGCCCCTGGGCCTGCTGGCTCCCTAGCTGACAACGAGAAGGGTGGGAGCGGTGCCAAGAAACCCGGAGGACACAGAGGAAGGCTCAGTGCGCAGGCGGACAGGCCACCCTTGGGGCCCCAGTGGGGCCTGCAGGGCAAGTTCAGCCATTTCTGGTGGTAGCTGGAGGGAAAGCACTCAGTGAGCCATGCGGGCTTTGCACCTAGGCCACTGAGCTCCAGCTTTGCCCCTTACTGCCTGGAGGACCTTGGACCAGTTCCTCAACCCCACTGGGGCTTGTGTCCTCGTTCATAAAAGAGAGTGATGACACCTGCCTCTTAAGTTTGCTGCGAGGGCTAAATACCAATGTGTTGCTGCAGCTGTTTGCCCTTCAGGTCTCATAATTCCACTGACCTGTGTTACCTGCACGCCCGTTTCCTAGTATTTCTTCATCCTCCTTCACCCCAGACCTAACAGGACTGGCCTGAGAACATAGAAAAGTAGTAACTGTGTTTCATATTTCCAAAAGGACTTTCTCTACAACAGTGGTGTTGCCTGGGAATAGGGATGGAAGAAGGGAGGGATTATATATATATTTAAAAAACTTTTTATTTTGTACTGTGGATAGCCAGTGAACAATGCTGTAATAGTTTTAGGAACAGTGAAGGGACTCAGCATAACATTGAGCTGAGTTCCATGTGGTATACATTTGGTTATCCACTTTAAATATAGCAGTGTGTACATGTCCATCCTAAACTCCCTAAGAAGGGAGGACTTATAAACGGCACAAGGAAACTTTTGGGGTGATAGAAACTTTCATGGTCTTGATTGTGGTGATGGTTTGTAGGCGTATGTCAAAACCAGTTCATTTGTGTACTTTAATATGTGCAGTTTATTGTACTTCACTGGTACAATAAAATTTAGATGATTAAAAAGATAAATGAGCACAAAGGAGGAAAATATACTTTAACGCTACTTTCACATTTCATTGAACTGCAACAATATTAAAAAAAAATGAAAGCTTTGTCAGGGGTCAACTCAATAGAACATCACAGTTTATCTGTGAGCTGGGCTATTACGTGCTAAGCTCATAATCATTGCAGAACTGTGCTTATGCTTGTGTTCCTCATGCCTAGCCCAGAGCAGTGTGCCTAGTAGGCATATGCAACAAGATTGATGGTTGGACTGACGGTTGAATGAATGGCTGTGAAAACTAAGATTCAGTTAAAAGAAGTGACTGGTTATACAACCAGCTCTTCTGTATCAAGCCTATTTCAAAGCAAAACATTATCAGTAGTTCTCTCCTGTGTCCCCTGTCTCTGCTCTGCCTAGGGTGCCACGCAGGACCCTTGGTGATGGCCTTCCCTCCCTGCCTTTTCATTTGCACCCTGCCCCAGAAAACCTGCTTTTCCTGTATGTATTTCCTGAGGCCTTAGCTGCTATCTGACAGCTTCATCTGCACACAGGTGGAAGGATGACGTGGCCTCCCGCAGCATGTATTTTCCATTCTGAAGGAATGCAGACCACGAGTGTCTTGTTCTCCTCATCTGCATGACGAGGAAGTGGACCCGATGGCCTCTGAAAGCCTGCCCTTTGAGGCATGCTATGGCGCTGTTACTCCTGGATGCCATCGTGAGGCCTGTGTCATGTTCATTTGGATTGAGTTTACATTCTGACCTGATACAAACTTCAGATGGTACAGTAGGGTAATTTTCCTCCCACCCCCGTGGTTCTGTCTCATGGTGGGTCACAGAGGTGCCACCCCTGCCAGTTCTTCATGTGTCTTCAAGGGACATTCCAGCATATATAAATCTAGAATGAGGCCTGAGGATGTGGGCTGGGTTGGGTTGACATTCATTTGTTTCTAATGCTGAAATGCTACTATTTAGATGCCCCATAATTTACCAAACATTTTCCAACCCCTGATCTGTAGGCCTGAAAATATTGCTGCAGTAAATATCCTTGTGCACAAGTAGAATTGTAACTGTAAAAACACTAAAAGTAGAAGTATTGGTTCAAAAGATAAATATGGCATTTCACTGCATATAGATATGACCAGATTACCTTTCAAAGATATTTACAACTTCCATCCACAGTACAGAGTGCTCATCTTCCCACATGCCTGTGCCAATATTTACCCAATATCCAGGTAATAAAATTTTATTGAGATATAAAGTTAATGTAGAAAAGCACACAAATTATAACTATATAGTTAATTATCCCAAAGTGAAACTGCTTTCAATGTCAGAAACAGAACATTAGTGGCATCCCAGAAAGCACCACTCTTGTGCTTTTTGTTCACTAGTGTTCTGCCCAAAGGTGATCAATATCTAACTTTCAACACCATAGGTTAGTTTCACCTTTACCAAACTTTTGCATGGAATCATATGCTTTGTAATCTGTTCCTTCTGGTTTCTAACATCCAGCATTTGTGAAATTCATCCATGTTCCTGCATGTGGTGGTAGTTCATTTCATTGCTGTACCATATTCCATCTTTTAAATATATTGTGCTTAGTTGCTCAGTCGTGTCTGACTCTTTGTGACCCCACAGACTGCAGCCCGCCAGGCTCCTCTCTCTATGGGATTCTCCAGGCAAGAATACTGGAGTGGGTTGCTATTCTTATCTCCAGGGGATCTTCCCAATCCAGAGATCAAACCCAGATTTCCCACATTGCAGGCAGATTCTTTACCGATTTAGCCACCAGGGAAGCCCGAGAATACTGAAGTGGGTAGCCTATCCTTTCTCCAGGGGATCTTCCTGACCCAGGAATCAAACCAGAGTCTCCTGCATTGCAGGAGATTCTTTGCCAGCTGAGCTACCAAGGAAGCCCCTTACTACAACTTCTTTGCTCTTTCTTATATTTGGGAATGATATTTGGGTTATTTTAGTCTGGGGCCATGGGAAATCATGCTGCTGTGTATATTTTAAACCTGTCTTGCAGGACAAACGGGTAATTTGGGTAATTCTATGGAACAGTTGAAGAGTATACTTACATTCAGCTCCCTTAAGTGGCTGTATCAATTTACCAACAGTCAGCCAAGAGAGCCATCTTGGGCTTCAGCTTAGCTGGGCAAAGCAGTATGTCTTTCCAACTTAGTTATGCTGAGATTTGGGGGAATGGCCAGTAAAGGCAGACCTTTTAATCTTGTTAGCACCTAGCTTATGCCTTAAAACATGACAGAAAGTTAAATATACTTATTTTTTTTTTTTTTACTACACTCCAGTTTATTTACTTACCCCAGTATTGTACGAGAATGGCAGTTGCTTCATGTCCTCTCCAGAGCTTAGTGTTGACAGCTTTTTTCAACTTTAGCTATTGTGGTGGGTGTGTAAGTGGTTTCTCATTAGGGTTTTTATTTCATTCTCCTGAATTTGAGCTCCATTTTATATTTTCATTGGCCATGAAAACATTTGTGAAGTATCTATCCAAGTCTTTTGTTCATTTTTTTATTGTTTGCAAAATTGATCTGAGGAGTTCTTTCTGTATCCAAGACATGTGTGTTCGGGTCAGATGTAAATATTGCAGATATTGGCTCCCGCTCTGTGGATGGCCTTTTCATGGACAAGATGTCTTGCCTACTTTGAGGTCATAAAGATATTCTCCTATATTACCTTCTAGAAGCTTTATTTATCTTCTACATTTAAATCTATATTCTACAAAAATTTTAAATTTGGTGTGAAGTAGGAGTTAAGAATGTAACTCCCCTCTGTCCCTATGGATATCTTATTAACTTGGTCCATTTGTTGAAGACCGTTATTTCCTCTCTGCTCTGCAGTGTTAACTTTCATCGTGGAGTGAGTGTTTAGATATGAGTGAGTCAATTTCTGGACTGTCTTTTCTGTTTTATTGGTCTATTTGTATGTCCTTACATCGTATCATACTGTCATAATTTTTTGTGATTTTAAAATAAGTTTTGATATCAGATAGTATAAGTCTTCCAATTTTTTCCTCAGTATTGTTTTCGGATACTCTTGGTCTTAGCATTTCCACATAAATTTCAAAGTATGTTTTTTAGACTACAAACACATACACACACAAACTAAACTCTAGTATTTTCATTGGGATTGCACTTGATATATAACTAAATTTGATGAAAATCGACATCTTAGATATATTGACTCTTCCAATCCATGAACATGAGATAACCCTTAATTTATTTATTTTATTTTTTTCAATATTTTTTGAAGTTTTATATTTAGCATTCATGTACATCTTTTATATCTGTTCATGGACATTTTGTTTTTAATTGATTTAGCTCATATTACCATTAAAAAAATAATTTTCCAGTTATTTGTTGATAAATAAGAATAGTTGATTTTTGTGTAGATACTGTTGAATTCTGCAATCTTGCTGAATTCACTAATAAACCATAATGGTTTATATAAAGATCTAGTTGCATTTTTATTTATACAATCATGTAGACTGTAAACAGTTCTAAGGTTTTCTTCTGCTTTTTCTTCCTAATCCTCATAACTTTTATTTATTTTTTAAATAATTTAATTTATCTATTGATTTATTTGGGCTGTGCTGGTACTCTGTCGCTGCATGGGCTTCTCTCTCGTTGGGGTGAGTGGAGGTTATTCTCTAGCTGTACTGCACAGGCTTCTCCTCATGGTGACCTCTCTTGTTGTAGAGCAGGGGCTTCTAGAGAGAGCAGGCTTCAATAGTTGTGGCGCGTGGGCTCAGTCAGTAAAGAATCTCCCTGCAATCCTGGAGATCTGTGTTCACTTCCTGGATTGGGACGATCCCCTGGAGAAGGGAATGGCTACTCACTCCAGTATTCTTGTTTGGAGAATTCCATGGACAGAGGAGCCTGGCAGGCTACAGTTCATGGGGTCACAGAGATTCGGACGTGACCGAGCAGCTAAGTATAAACATATATGGGCTGGGTAGTTCTGGCTCCCAGGCTGTAGAGCATAGGCTCAATAGTTGTGGAGCATGGGCTTAGTTGCTCTGTGGCATGTAGATCTTCCCGCCCCAGGGATTGAACTGGTGTGTCCTGCATTGGCAGGCAGATTCTTTACCACTGAGCCACCCATTGTTGTTCAGTCGCTCAGCAATGTCTGACTTTTTGCACCCCTATGGACTGCAGCATGCCAGGCTTCCCTGTTCTTCACCATCTCCCAGCTGCTTGCTCAAACTCCTGTCCATTGAATCAGTGATGCCATCCAACCATCTCATCCTCTGTCATCCCCTTCTCCTCCTACCCTCAGTCTTTCTCAGCATCAGAATCTTGTCCAATGAGTCAGCTCTTCATATCAGATGGCTAGAGTATTGGAGCTTCAGTGTCAGCATCAGTCCTTCTAATGAATATTCAGGATTGGTTTCCTTTAGGATCGACTGGTTTGATCTTCTTTCGGTCCAAGGGACTCTAAAGAGTCTTCTCCAACACTGCAGTTCAAAAGCATCAATTTTTCAGCGCTCAGCCACCTTTATTGGTCCAACTCTCACATTCATACATGACTAATGGAAAAACCATAGTTTTGACTATATGGACATTTGTTGGCAAAGTACTGTCTCTGCTTTTTAATACTCTGTCTAGGTTTGTCGTAGCTTTTTTCCCCAAGGAGCAAGCATCTTTTAATTTTATGACTGCCGTCACCATCTGCAGTAATTTTGGAGCCCAAGAAAATAGTCTGTCACTGTTTCCACTGTTTCCCCATCTATTTCCCATGAAGTGATGGGACCAGATGCCATGATCTTCATTTCTGAATGTTGAGTTTTAGCCAGCTTTTTCAATCTCCTCTTTCACCTTCATCAAGAGGCTCTTTAGTTCCTCTTTACTTTCCGCCATTAGGGTGGTGGCATCTGCATACCTGAGGTTATTAATATTTCTCCTGGCAATCTTGATTTCAGCTTGTGCTTCATCTAGCCTGGCATTTCGCATGATGTACTCTGCATAAAAGTTAAATAATCTTATTTATCCTTTCAAAGAACCAGCTTTTGGCATTTCCCCTAAAGTCAGGAACAAGACAAGGTTGCCCACTTT
>SJXQ01002210.1:0-62282 GCA_006408695.1 Aepyceros melampus
CTACTGCGATTCATGGGGTCACAAAGAGTCGGACACGACTGCGCGACTGAACTGAATAGAATGGGAAAGACTAGAGATCTGTCTAAAAAAAATTAGAGATACCAAGGTGAATGTTTCATTCAAAGATGGGCACAATAAAGAATAGAAATTGTATGGACCTAACAGAAGCAGAAGCTACTCAGAGATATTAAGAGGTGGCAAGAATACACTTGCCACTTGCATAGAACTATACGAAAAAGATCTTCATGACTCAGATAATCACGATGTTGTGATCACTCACCTAGAGCCAGACATCCTGGAATGTGAAGTCAAGTGGGCCTTAGGAAGCATCACTATGAACAAAGCTAGTGGAGGTGATGGAATTCCAGCTGAGCTATTTCAAATCCTAAAAGATAATGTTATGAAAGTGCTGCACTCAGTATGCCAGCAAATTTGGAGAATTCAGCAGTGGCCACAGGACTGGAAAAGGACAGTTTTCATTCCAATCCTAAAGAAAGGCAACCAAAGAATGTTCAAACTACCACACAATTGCACTCATCTCACATGCTAGCAAAGTAATGATCAAAATTCTCCAAGCCAGGCTTCAACAGTACATGAACCATAAACTTCTAGATGTTCAAGCTGGATTTAAAAGAGGCAGAGGAACCGAGATCAAACTGTCAACATCAAAAAAGCAAGAGATCATCAAAAAAAAAGCAAGAGAGTTCCAGAAAACATATATTTCTGTTTTATTGACTATGCCAAAGCTTTGATTGTGTGGACCACAACAAACTGTGGAAAATTCTGAAAGAGATGGAAATACCAGACCACTTGACCTGCCTCCTGAGAAACCTCTATGCATATCAGGAAGCAACAGTTAGAACTGGACATGGAACAACAGACTGGTTCCAAATTGGGAAAGGAGAACATCAAGGCTGTATATTGTCACTCTGTTCATTTACCTTATACGCAGAGTACATCATGAGAAACACTGGCTTGGAAGAAGCACAAGCTGGAATCAAGATTGTCAAGAGAAATATCAATAACCTCAGATATGCAGCTGACACCACGCTTATGGCAGAAAGTGAATAGAACTAAATAGCCTCTTGATTAAAGTGAAAAAGGAGAGTGAAAAAATTGGCTTAAAACTCTACATTCAAAAAATGAAGATCATGGCATCTGGTCCCCTCACTTCACGCCAAATAGATGGAGAAACAATGGAAACAGTGACAGACTTTATTTTAGGGGTTTCAAAATCACTGCAGATGGTGACTGCAGCCATAAAATTAGAAGAGGCTTGCTACTTGGTAGAAGAGTTATGACCAACCTAGACAGTATATTAAAAACCAAAGCTTTACTTTGCCAACAAAGGTCCATGTAGTCAAAGCTATGGTTTTTCCAGTAATCAAGTATGAGTGTTATAACCGGACTATAAGGAAAGCTGAGCACTGAAGAACTGATGCTCTTGGACTGTGGTATTGGAGAAGACTCTTGAGAGTCCCTTGGACGGCAAGGAGATCAAATGAATCAATCTTAAAGGAAATCAGTCCAGAACATTCATTGGAAGGACTGAGGCTGAAGCTGAAACTCCAATACTTTGGCCACCCGATGTGAAGAACTGACTCATAAGAAAAGACCCTGATGCTGGGAAAGATTCAAGGTGGGAGGAGAAGGGGACGACAGAGGATGAGATTGTCGGATGGCATCATTGACTCAATGGACATGAGTTTGGGTTAACTCCAGGAGTCAGCAATGGACAGGGAGGCCTGGCGTGTTGCAGTCCACAGGACTGTAAAGAGTCAGATTCAACTGCATTACTGAACTGAACACAATATTTTAAAAATAAAGAAAATTATCCTATTCACAATCGCATCAAAGAAAAAACAGTGAGAATAAGTTTAACCATGAAGGCAAAACATGTGTATGCTGAAAACTACAGACTTTGATGAAAGAAATTAAAGAAACAAAAAAGTGAAAAAATATTCTGTGTTCATAGATCAGAAGAGTTAACATTATTAAAAT
Source organism: Aepyceros melampus (assembly GCA_006408695.1). Lineage (NCBI taxonomy): Eukaryota > Metazoa > Chordata > Mammalia > Artiodactyla > Bovidae > Aepyceros > Aepyceros melampus. The sequence continues at coordinate 2,002 of SJXQ01002210.1, forward strand.
GGTCACATTACATTTAGCTACCTACTAATTCACTGTAATCCCTACCAAAATTCCAACGTCATTTTCCATAGAAACAGAGAAAACAATCCTAAAATTTATTTGGAGCCACAATAGACCCTGAATACCCAAAGTAATTTTGAGAAAGAACAACAAAGCCAGAGGCATCACACTTTCTGATTTCAAGCTATATTACAAAGCTGTAGTAATAAAAACATTATAGTTCTGGTATAAAATGGACACATAAATCAATGGAATAGAATTGAGAGCCCAGAAATAAATTCCTCAATATACAGTCAACTAATATTTGACAAGCAAGTCAAGAATACTCAATGAAGAAAGGACAATCTCTTGAGTTAAAGATGTTGGGAAACTAGTTAATCACAAGCAAAAGAATAAAATTGGACCCCTTATCTTACACCACTTACAAAAATAAGCTCAAATGATTAAATAACTGAATCAAAATTCTAGGAATTATTTTTTATTTGTCTTGGAAGAAATTTCCTGGATACAACAAAACACAAGCTACAAAAGAAAAAAGAAAGTGTAGAACTATATTAAACTTAAGAGCATTTGCACAGCAAAAGAAACAGCAAAATGAAAGGCAGTCTATGGAAAGGGGGAAAAATAGTTGCAAGCCATGTATCAAATAGGGGTTAATGTACAAAGCATATAAAGAACTCATGCAATTCAATAGCAAAACAAGCAAATAAGCAAAAACCTTGAGCAACTTAGACCTATTTGAATGTCTATCATCAAAAGACAAGATACAACATGTATTGCTGAGGGTGTGAAGAAAAGGGAACCATTGATGGTGGGAGTAAAAATTGATGTAACCACTATGGAAAACTATGGATCCAGTATTGTGGGTCCAAAAATTTAACACGAACACTACCATATGATCCAGCCACTTCTCTCTGTATATACAAAAGAAATGAAAACAGGATTTTGAAGAGATCTCTGCACCCCCATGTTTATTATAGCATTATTCACAACGGTCAAGATATGAAAGCAACTGAAGCATCCAGAAAGCCCTCAACTTTCTTTCACAAGGAAAATTATGTCTTGTGAATAAAACTTGAGGGCATTACGCTAAATGAAATCAGGCAGACAGAAAAAGAAATACTGTATGATATCATGTATATGCAAAATCTAGGGAAAGTTGACTCAGGTAAATAGAGTACAGTGGTGGTTACTATTTGGTGAGGAAAATTTTGAAGAGATCTCTGCACCCCCATGTTTATTACAGCATTATTCACAACGGTCAAGATATGAAAGCAACTGAAGCATCCAGAAAGCCCTCAACTTTCTTTCACAAGGAAAATTATGTCTTGTGAATAAAACTTGAGGGCATTACGCTAAATGAAATCAGGCAGACAGAAAAAGAAATACTGTATGATATCATGTATATGCAAAATCTAGGGAAAGTTGACTCAGGTAAATAGAGTACAGTGGTGGTTACTATTTGGTGAGGAAAATGGTCAAAGAGTAGAAGCATTCAGTTATAAGATGAACATGCTTTAAATATCTAATATATGGTATGATAATTATGGCTAATAATACTATATTATATACTTAAAAGTTAAGAAAGTAAACTCTAATATTTTTATCACACACAAGATGATGGTAAATGTATGATGGGATGGAGGTGTTAGCTAATACAATGATGGTAATTATTTTGCATTATGTAAATATTTCAAATCAACCAGTTGTACACTTTAAATTTACACAAATGTATGTCTTAGTTATATCTTAATAAAAATCAGAATAACTTATTTATATCTACTTCTGAAGTCTTTGTTTATGGATTTTTTCCCTTGTGCTTGTGACTTCAAAGATAACATACCACTGATTAATTTTACATGAAATGTTTCTGTTTCTAAAGAAACTAAAGAAAATTCTATGAATAATTATTTTAGATTATATATATTAACACTAAATAATAATTAGAAAATTCCAGGAATATTGATTTCACAAAACCTTCATTTTAGAGATGAACCACATGTATAAATTCAAGAGCAGTTCCACAGAGGATAAGAAAGATGTGTAGCATGGATATTAAAATTTTCTTAAAGAAGCTAGGTGTTTTTTACGTTTAGTTGTCATTTAAAGGATATGCAAATGCCTGTTACTCTTTGACCATGTGTCATTCACTATAAATAGTTTTTAATCAATTTTTAAAGCACTGATTTACATATCTGAAATTTTGAGAAAGAGCTTTCATTCTGTGAAATTAAAATATTTGAAGAACACAGAATTTTTAAAAATATTTTTCTAATATCAGATAAATTCAGCTTTACATGAATATCCATTTGTTAGGTAGATAGATTACTAAAAAAAAAAAAGACAAATTAGAAATGAAAAATATGAACGGATTAGGTAAAGATGAAAAATTTTTATGCATATATTCTCTCTTAGAATTATAAATAATTCTATTCATAGAATTCTTCTTGGGGTTCCAAATTGCAAGTCAATGCTTTTAAGGATAGAATTATTTTTGGAAAGATTACTCTGCTATGATCTCAAACAAGTACTCTATGTACAACTTCTCTAATCCTACCTTAAGTAAGTTTTCATCTTTCATGTTCTTTCACATTCTTGTTTTTTGGAACCAGGAGGGCCACCTTTATGGCTTTATTATATTTCCAAGGTCAAATCATCAACATTGGGACTCAACACATATTCTAATCACAACTATTGCCTTTTCATCTATAGTTTATCCCATTCAACTTCTTCACCAGCCATTTCCCAAATATTAGCTGTAATCTTCTATTGTAAGATTGTATCTATTACGTCCCACTCCATTCACTGTGCTTGACTGCAAGCACTTTGAAATCAGAAACACCATTTGCTTTCACCATCATAATCCAGTGTCTCTCATGGCTTGGCCACTTTGGACTCCCTGCATAATATGTTCACGTGTCTCTAGTTTCTTTGTTGTCTTCAGCCCTATATCCTCTAAGTTGGATACTAGTCCCCCCATTATGGTGAAATTGCAAGTTCCCAAATCCCTATTATGAAAATTAAGATTGTTTGGATTTAAGGAAGCTCAAACTTATTTTAGAAAATTTTCTTTGCAACCCAGCCATTGTGTCACCTAACTGAACACTGTTTGCTCTCTGCTCAAAAAGAGGGGCCAAGGTACTTCAGAACGTTAATGTCACAAGGATCTTGGTAACTGGGACAGATTGACACTATCTAACAAACTATTTTTCAAAAACTTTTAAACTATTTTTAAAATAAATCACTTCAATTACATTGCCTGGAATGAGTATGTTATTTTTAGTCACAGGTATAATGATATGTCCCAGCAGGTTTTAGAGAAAAATGGGGAGGATCTCCTCGTGACATGCTAGGCATCACAGAGCTCATAAATTAATGTTGGGTAGAGCAATCAGGCTGGAAAACTCTGGCAACATCCTTAATTTCCTAGTTAGAATTCTTTGTGGGTGGGCAGGTCAATCACTGCCATTTAAATCCTCACACCTGTGAACTTTCACCATTTGGCTCACTGACAAATTTAAAAACAAAACAAGACAAACTTTCCCCCTAGAAAAACACAACCTTTGAAATGATGAGTGGCAAATTCTACAAAGAAAAGTGCTGTGTTTTGCTGGTTTTTTTTTTTTTTAAGGAAGGATTTATGTTTAATGTAGGAGGACGTGTCTCCACATATGGATGAGTTCTCAGGGGCAGTGTCACTGAACTTGAGAAAACCAAAGCTTGCAAAATGGAGAATAGTTAAGTAAAACTGTTACAGATTGTAACCACCTGCCTCTGTGTGGCTCAGAAAGTGCTGAAAGTACACGGCCAAGTTCTTAGAAAATACACGAGCTAGTACTCTCACCCTCCGAGAATACTGATGCGTGAAGTGGCTCTTAAACCTCAATTTACTATTTATCTCTTCTCATGAAAGAAAGATCAGAGTGAAGATTCACTCTTAGAGTGTGTGAGTGTGTGTTGCTTCAAACAATAGTTTAAATAAACTTAAGAAATATATACTGAAAACTGTATTAATCACGTATTGTATATGAGTTATTACTGCTAGAATGCAAGCTTTATGAAGGCAGGCATTTTTCTGTCGTGTTCACTGCTTATATACTCAAAGAAAAATGATAGCTTGTGGTAGATACTTGATGAATATTTGGTAGAATAACTGAGTGTATGTACAATTATCTATTAATCAATACCTTCCTGTAATTGTACTCAGTAGCCCATACAAATTAAAAATAATCCCTCCTACTACAGGCCACATGTATATTATTTAATGCTCATATGAGTTTATCACACAGGAGTTCTAATTTTTTATTCTACAAATTAACAGAATGAGACTGAATAGTTGTTCCAAGATTTGTCAAAGGTTATCTAGTAAACATCAGATTTTAACCTTGAGCCACTAGATGGTTTTTATACTATATAGATGTTACATATATTCTGGCTCCTATTTTGAATCTATTGCATTTTGTTTCTTTCTTCCACTAATGGCTGTTCTGTTTTGTTTGTTTGTTTCCCATTCCTTACCAGTTATTTGCTCATTTATAATGTATAACCACTTACTTTCACAGGGAATGAGAAGTGCATTCTAGAATCTTCACCAAAAAGATGTGAAGGGCTGGCTGGTATCTGAAACTGAAACCAAAGCAATGGAGCTGAAGACTCAGAAAGGTGCTCTCTGATCCCTCATGACTTCTGACAACTGATAACATGGAAGTGTTGCCTGAAAGGCAGGATAGCAGAGACACAGTAGAGGAAGAAACACACACATATTCCTTTATACATATATATAAATCCAACATGTGAAAACTGAAGCATAGACAAAGCAGAGAGAATGGTATAATGAAACTACTGTATCTATCTCTCAGCCTCAGCAATTATCAAGCTATGGCCAATCTTACTGCCTTTATTCCAGCTCTTTCTCCTTTCTCCTGGATTACTATGAATCACATTTCCAACTTTATATCACTTCATCTATAAATACTTCAGTATATAACTAAAATTAAGGCATTCCTTAATATAATTAAATATCCAGACATTTTCTGTTTATCATATTTGTTTAAGCTTATTTGAATCAGGATCTAGATCAGATCCATATGTTGCAAATGGTTGATATAGTTCGAACTCTCTTTTGAACTTTGGGTCCCCCAGTTTTTTTTTCTTTCTTTCTCTTCATGATTTTTTTTTTTGAAAGACTAATTATTTTGTCTTGTAGAACATTCTACCCATTGGATTTTGCAGTTTCTTCCAGAAATGTCACTTATCATGTCTTTTGTCCCTGTATGCTGTTATTTAAAACTGGAGGCTTAATCAGACTAGGGTTGGATGTTTTGCAAGAAAGGTATCTAAGTGTTGGGAGCTTCTCTGGTAGCTCTCTGATTTCTGTCAGCAGCCACTGATGATGCTGCCTAAATCCATTACAGTGTTAGGGGGTGTTGCAAAGTGGGAATCTCCTCTGTGCATATCCTGGCGACTGGTTTATACAGGAAAGGCAAGACAACAGCTAGGTCACTGCAACCAGGAAAATAGGTTGAGAGTGAAGTATAGTGAAAGTCACTCAATCATGTCCAACTCTTCACAACCCCATGGACTATACAGTCCATGGAGTACTCTAGGCCAGAATACTGGAATGGGTATCCTTTCCCTTCTCCAGGGAATCTTCCCAACTCAGGATCCAACCCATGTCTCTCTCAGTGTAGGAAGACTCCTTACCATTTGAGCCACCAGAGAAGCCCAAGAATACTGGAGTGGGTAGCCTTTCCCTTCTCCAGGGGATCTTCTCAACCCACGGATCAAATCCAGGTCTTCTTCATTGCAGACAGATTCTTTACCAGCTGAGCTACCAGGATAGTCCAAAATTTCCTTAGCAGAGGATGATTAGTGAAAGGTGGCCATATTAATAATTATGCCAGAGAAATATATATAAACTTGGTAAATCCTGGGTGAGCTAGAACATAGGGCAAATGTATGTATAATTCATTGCTGATTTATTTAAAAACACAATTTATTTTTCCATTATAGAGCATATGGAGAAGGAAATGGCAACCCACTCCAGTATTCTTGCCTGAAAAATCCCCAAAATCCCTATTTGTCAGAATTCAGGCACATGCTTTGCTGTCTCAACCAAAGGGAGGCTGGGAACTAACCTGGCTATTTGCTGAGAAGAAGTATATTAGAGGTAATAAACAATTAGGCAAATTACTCAATGTGCTGTTTTCATGGTGAAAGAAAATGTTTTGAATATGGAATTTATTAAAGACAGTCATATGCATATGTACATACAAGTTCATGATAAGACATTTATATGCATATGTACATGTGAGTTCATGATATTAATTTCAGTTTATTTCAGGCAGAACTCAGATACACAGTTTCTTTCTAAGGCTTAATTACCTAGCCTCATCTTTTACAGTGCAAGGGCTATTGAGGCAATTCGTAATATAAATTTGCTAATCTGTCAGGGGAATGGATGAATTCCAATTAAAAACTGAATTTATTTGATCATGAGGAGAAGGCTTAAAATGAAGGAAAAATATTTTTGTGAGCTTGCAAACTCCCAATTTTCTATTGCATTTTGTTGATATGGGAATTTTATTTTTCTGTGTGTTTATCTGACTTTTGAGTTTAAATCAGAAGTAAATTTTTGTGTTACAAACTGTATACACTTACTAGTTTCAAATTCCCATCTCTGCTTCGCAAAACACTTAACATTATTTAAGTTCAGTAGGAATAGCCTTTAAATGCTAGGTCTTTGGAATCAATGCCGAGAAAGGACATGGGAGATTCTCATTTCAGGTGAAATGGCTAGATGGATCATTCATCTTACTTGAAATTGGAGTTGGATAGGGTAGTTATTACAAGTGTCTTCTATCTACATCACGTTGCCTTCTTGTATGTTTTATCAGGAAAAGTGTATATTAGATTCAATGTGACTCAATGTCTGAGAAGAGGCAAGGGAAAGAAGGAAAGGGTGTTGATTGATAAGTGAGGTCTCACTACAAAAACCTATGGTCTGTTCTCCTAATGATGACAGTACCTCAGCTCCTATGCTCCAATTTGAAAACCAAAATTATTGTTGAACTGGAAATATTTCTCAGCTCATAGTAGATTGATATGTAACTGCTTGTGGGAATAGTAATAAATCACACAGATCAGAAGGTCCACAAGTTAATAGCTTAAAAATGATTGAATATTTTCTTTCATTTTAGGCAAAAGTCTCTCTGGAGTATATACAGTGTAATAGAAGCAAGTAATTTTTTCCCACATACAAAATGTTCTGTGTTTTACATTCAGACTTTGAAATCCCTGCTTAACATTTCCTTTCAGGTCCAATTCACAGGCCCAGCATTTACAAATTTAAGAATCAAATTACAGATCATTTTAAGCTGTATGTTAGATTAAACTGTAAACTCACTGTGAATGGAGCCAGCATTGAGATTCCCAGTATGTATACGTTCACACAGGAGAAAATAAAAGTAGGCTTTTTGATTCAACCCTCTGTTTAATTGAATAGGAAATATAATAGTATAAGATTGAAGGATGCAAACTGATTTTAAGTGAATATTCATCATTTCCTCCCACTGACACACACTTACCTTGGGTTAGGTGACACAATTCATGAGATTTTAATCTGCTTGTAATTTTATACCTAGAATACTTCAGAAACCTTATATTCTGTGTATGTTTTACTCTCAGAGGGAGATGAGAAACTAAACCTATAATGAGGTAAATAACCAAATTAAATATCATAATACATTCAATCTCCAGATCCCTCTATTCTTTTAGACCTAGCCAACTTTAGAACTACAGAAAAATGCTATCATTGTATTTACAAAGGATGGAACATTATATACATTGCTTAAAAATTTGAAAAGTCAACTCTAATACTCCTATATAAATTGCAGGCATGGATTATATTTAGAAATGCCACGTTCTAGCTACAACAGTGCAGGTGGGTGGTGGGGAGGCAGAAGGATTGGGGTAGGGATCACCCCCAAGTCCAGTGTTTCAGTGGATGGAGGAGGGAAAGGCCAAAGCTGAGGGCAATTCCAGGAGGAGATACAAGGGAACTCCCTTCTCCCTTTCTTGTCCTCCTCATTTCCCAAATTCTCAGCCAGTGGAGTCCAGTGTTGATAAATGTTGCTAAATTATTGAATTCAATTTTGCAGGTAAGCTCTGAATTATCCTAGAAACAAGTGTGCAACAGTTTTAAGTGGGTAGCTAAGAAATATAAGATATATAAAATACTCTCAAAATTATTTATTTGCCTTCCTCATTCTTTTTGGTGGGAATTTTAAGTGAATGAAATGGCAACCCACTCCAGTATTCTTGCCTGGAGAATCCCATGGACAGAGGAACCTGGGGGGCTTAGTTCGTGGGATCACAAGAGTTAAACATGACTTAGTGCTAAATTTTCTTTTTCTTTTATTTTCTTATGGATGTCTGAGTAATTTTTCCAAATTATTTAACTATATAATTTTTAATTTTAGAGGAAGAGTGAGAGCAATTAGTTTATCCTTAGAATTTTTGTGTATCACACAAAATAAATGGGCAAAGTCTTCCAAGGAGTTTATTAGCTCCCTCCTTCTTCCATAATCAACTAAGAAGCTTATCTCATTATTACAGCAAGAAAAATTTATTATCTGTAGATAATTGTATATTAAGTGGATAAATAGTCTTGTATCACAGAACCAGCTTCCGTTCAGGATAGTAGCTATACTGCACACTGCCATTGCATACTGAAGGCTGAAGCAAGACCAAATAGATAATTCGAATTATTTCTCATAATTGTGCCTTATAAAAAAGCTTGACACTCTTTAGTATGGCAGTTTATAAAAGAATTCTAATGCATTTTTATACAACTGGTGGAATTTGAATAATGAAAAGAAAGAGTCTACTCTAGAATCAAAGGATGGCATGCCCAGATTTTATTTTCTTGGGCTCCAAAATCACTAAGGATAGTGAGTGTAGTCACGAAATTAAAAGATACTTGCTCCTTAGAAGAATGCCTATGACAAACCTAGACAACACATTAAAAAGCAGACGTCACTTGGCTGACAAGGCCTGTATATTTAAAGCTATGAGTTTTCCAATAGTCATATACAGATGTGAGAGTCATATACAACACTAAAAGAAGGCTGAGCACCAAAATATTGATGCTTTAAAATTGTGGTACTGGGAAGACTCTTGAGATTCCCTTGGACTGCAAGGTGATCGAATCAGTCAATCCTAAGGAAATCAGCTCTGAATATTCATTGGAAGGATTGGTGCTGAAGCTCCAATATTTTGGTTATCTGATGCAAGAAGCTGAATCATTGGGAAAAAAAAAACCCTGATTCTTGGAAAGACTGAAAGCAGAAAGAGAAATAGATGACAAAGGATGAGATGGTAGGATAGCATCACTGACTCAATGGAAATGAATTTGAGTAAACTCTGGGAGATAGTAAAGGACAAGGAAGCCTGGCATGCTGCAGTCCATGGGGTTGCAAAGAGCCAAACATGACTTCGCAACTGAACAACCAAATACCAAAACTTAAGCCAGAAATTTGGAGGGTGCGTTGATGCCATGACTGGTAGATGTCTCTATTGGAATGGAGCCTCAGTTTATAAGGATAATGAAAACTATATGTGAAAACTTTTGTAAACCACTTATGGATTATGGGATTTGTCTTTAAGAAAAAGGACAAATATAGATGCTTGAGTAGTAGGTGATATGATGAGAGCAATGTTTGCAGAAGATTAATCTGGCAGGTATATGCAAATCATGTTGGAACAGAGAGAGCTATTACCTCAGAGATTAGTAAAACTTTTTACTAAAATTTGAGTGAAGAGGGAATTATACTCAATATTTTGTATTAACCTATAATGGAAAGGAATCTAAAAAGAATATGTATATATATTCACATTGACTTTACTGTACACCTGAAACACACAACATTTTAAGTCAACTTAACTTCAATTAAAAAAAAATCAAATGAAGGAAACATTTGGTATTGGTCATAAGAATGAAAAGAATAGTCCAAATGTGAGAAGTGTAATTAAAGAAGTTTACAACACTAAATGGCTTAATGGAATTTTAAGTTAGATTTGACAATTCCATAATGTATATTAAACCTCTATTTTCAGGTAACTATACTGGTGAAGGGGCTTCTGAGATGGTTCAGACAGTAAAGAATCTGCCTGCAATGCAGGAGACCTGGGTTCGTTCCCTGAATTGGGAAGATCCCTTGGAGAAAGAAATGACAAACCACTCTAGTATTCTTGTCCAGAGAATTCCATGGACAGAGGAGCCTGGCAGGCTTCAGTCCATGGGGTTGCAAAGTGACTAAAGCTTTTTATAGTTTCATACTGTTGTTGACAGAAATAGTAAACATTAAGAGATGAAATAACTGTAATTAAACACATGTGCTCTGAAAAGAAAACTATTTGGTTTAAATCTTGCTTCAGCAATTTGCTATTGAGGAACACAGAGAAAATTACATGATTTTTCTGAGGTTCTCTTTTCAACAAAAACAATGAAATAACTGCCTACCTAATAGATTCATTTTGAGGATTACTGTTATTAAGAAAGGTAGTTCATGTAAGTGCTTGACATATGTGTTTGGGCTAACTTGCTTCAGTTGCATCCAACTCTTTGTGACCCTAGGGCTGTAGGGTCCACCACGTTCCTCTATCCATGGGATTCTCCAGGCAAGCATGCTGGATTGGGTTGCCATTCAGGGATTTTCCTGACTCAGGGATTTAACCCAGGTCTCTTATGTCTCCTGCCTTATCAGGCGGGCTCTTTACCACTAGCACAATCAGGGAAGCCTGCCTGACATATGATGTCTCAATAAATGCTGCTGCTACTGCTACCACTGCTACTAAGTCGCTTCAGTCATGTCTGACTCTGTGTGACTCCATAGACGGCAGCCCACCAGGCTCCACCGTCCTTGGGATTCTCCAGGCAAGAACATTGGAGTGGGTTGCCATTTCCTTCTCCAATTTAACTGTAATTACTGCTGTTGTGGTGGTGATGATTATCTTGCTGTGTTTTAGAGGACCTACTAGATAATTCATTTAAGGGAGACATTTGAGTATGGTTTAAGATATCGTACTGAGTTATTGTAGAGGCTGCTTAGATATGACTAAAGTCTAGGGATGATTCACAGCCTAAAATATGGAACTGACAAGAATTAAAATGAGATAAAAGTTCACATCATAGGACTGAATATCTTTTACTAGGATGAGGTAAAATAAAAACAGAGGAAGTCAAACTTCTACTTTGTTTACACAATAAGAGTGGTTAAACCACAATCACACACTAGGAATTGAGACAATCTACAATGGAAATAGTAAGAAACTGTATTTTCTTGGGCTCCAAAATCACTGCAGATGGTGACTGCAGCCATGAGATTAAAAGACGCTGCTTCTTGGAAGAAAAGCTATGACAAGGCTAGACAGCATATTTTAAAGCAGAGACGTTACTTTGCCAATGAAGGTCCATCTACTCAAGGCTGTGGTTTTTTCAGTAGTCATGTGCAGATGTGAGAGTTGGACTATAAAAAAAAAAAATGCTGAGCACCAAAGAATTGAAGCTGTTGAACTGTGGTGTTGGAGAAGACTCTTGAGAGTATCTTGGATTGCAAGGAGATCCAACTAGTCCATCTTAAAGGAAGTCAGTCCTGAATATTCACTGGAAGGACTGATGCTGAAACTCCAATACTGATTCGAAGAAATGACTCATTGGAAAAGACCCTGATGCTAGGAAAGATTGAAGTTAGGAGGAGAAGGGGACGACAGAGGATGAGATGGTTAGATGGCATCACTGACTTGATGGACATGAGTTTGAGTAAGCTCCAGGAGTTGGTGTTGAATAGGGAAGCCTGGTGTGCTGCAGTCCATGGGGTCACAAAGAGCTGGACAAAACTGAGCAACTGAACTGAACTGACTCTTATGCAAGGAATATAGAAACATATAAAGAAGGCTGAAGGCTGAAGAATTAATGTTCCTGAACTGTGGTGTTGGAGAGGACTCTTTAGAGTCCCTTGGACTACAAGGAGATCAAACCAGTCAATCTTAAAGGAAGTTAAGCCTGAATATTCATTGGAAGGGCTGGTGCTGAAGCTGAAGCTCCAATACTTTGGCCACCTGATGTGAAGATCTGACTCATTAGTAACACCCTAATGTTAGGAAAGATTGAAAGCAGGAGAAAAAGAGGATAAAAAAGGATGAGATGGTTGGATGGCATCACTGACTCAGTGGGCATGAGTTTGAGCAAACTCCAGGAGATGATGAAGGACAGGGAAGCCTGGTGTGATACACTTCATGGGGTGGCAAAGAGTTGGACACAACTGAGCAACAATAATGTGCCAAAGTAGTAGAATCCATTTCTTAAAGGGGCCAAGATACTAAATTTTATTTACCTTTAACAATTCAGGAGTTAGGGTACTGACTGGTCAAAAACCCCCATGTAACTTTACAGTTGACCCTCAGTAACCAGAGTTCAGCACCCACATATTCAGTCAATTCTGGGTGTGCAGCGCTGTAGCACATAGTGTAGTATATATTTACTGAAAGATATCCACATATAAGTGGATCCACATGGTTGAAATGTGTGTTGTTCAAGAGTTAACTTTAAGGTTTCCTGAAGAATTTTATACAGAGTGCTAGATCCACCATATATTTAATTGAGAAACTTATAATGACCTGTTTTCAATATCCGTTAAAAGATCCAGAAAGTCATACAGGAATCATGTTTACTATATTTGAACCAGAGTTCCCCAAAGTTATGTAAATAAATTGTGCCCTTTTCCCTCTACTATCTATTAGCATTCTGAGGAAGTTATATTACAACTGACACACTTTCTACATTTATTGGTCAGAATCCTTTTGAACTCAAATAGTCAAAGCATTCAGGTATCACCTTGTTTTATCTTCTACAAGAAGTAAACATATGCCTCAGCCACTCTCAAAATTCACTGAAATTTACCATTGATCCCAGGATAAATCTGTTAATTCTTATTTTCTGTCTTTGTCTTTCTGATTAAATGTGACCTATGACGTTGAATACATTTCTTCAGGCCTACACAGCAGACCTTTGTCTTAAGTTCCTTATCCCTGATGAATCCAGACAAACTGATCCTCCTCCATTTGCTCTGTGGTTGCTTTGTATGCAATGATACAAGATGCAAGGAGAAAGCTGGGGCAAATGTGCAAAATCGTAAGGTACGTGTGTATTTCAGTATGTTTAAAGCTCTGACCTAGAGATGCAAGTTGGGGCACGCAGCAAGAACCACCGCTTTCTGCGCAGGACCAGGTCTACTTAGCCTCTGTCGTGGTACAGGGATAACTACATTTGCAACTGATTTTCTCTCTGGGAAGCAACCACAGCATCCTTTCTATTCTAAAATTTTTCCCTGACACCTTCAAGGTATTACAAGAAAGCTAGTGTCAACCCTGAACCCTGCTGTTTGTAGGACAGATTTTCCTTGGAGCCAAGGATAAGAACAACAGCAATACATGGGAAACATTTCAGAATGAGAGTATTATACTACTGACTCAACTCTGACCGAGCAGATATATGGTGAAAATATATTTAAAAATAGACAATAGAGCTAAAAAGGACTTCATGTTGATCAAAATAACAACCACCTTCAAAACTCTCTGGGTTGCATACCTTAGGATTATACAAGTGATATATTAGGCAAATTGTTTCATAAAAATATAATAAAGTTTTAGACATAAAATTTTGCATTACCTTTAGAAACACAGAAAAGTAATCTGGTGCTGCTGTGACAGTTACTATAACTGCGAGTGATGTTACAAGATAGCAGTCAACAAAAATAGTCTTGTTTTTCATTTCCTAGTGAATTGCCAATACATCGGCATATTTTATTTCAGGTGTGTGTGCACGTGCCTCTGTGTGTACATACCTAGCCCATATTAAGCAAAAAGTAAGTAGCACTTATTATGATGAAAGCTGCTAAAAACTTTAGAATCGTGTAGAAATAGCATAGGGACCACTTTGAAAAGATATAAAGCTTTGTCACAGTCAATTTTATTATGGAATATTGTTAAGACAGGGATTTTAAAAGTTACAGGGAACTAAGGCAATACAGTCTTGCACAACAAGTCAAGTTCAAATGCTATAAAGAAGATTTGAATATCAGATTCATAGATTGGTCTCAGAAGCATTTGATGTTATTGACAAATATATCTTTAAGATACTTCTTCATTGTTATTCTAAATGTTACCACAAACTAACTCCAAGTAGTCTGTGTGACTGAAGTATGGGAAAATAAGCACCCTGACTGCACTTGGTAAACTATATAATCTGACAGTCTTTGACACAATAAAGCCTCAAATGCCTCCAGTATTCAAATCACTAAAGAGACAATGGTTGATAGATCATATTTTTAAAAATGTACTAAGGGTCTTTCTGCAACTATTTACATGGTAGAACACAATGAAGTGGTTTTCAACCTGACAGGCTATATGATTAGATTTGTGAGAATATCTCTGGTGTGGTAAGTGGTGGTGGGGGTTGGGGGGTGTGATTAAAGTGGAGAAAGATTAAAGGCATGCCAACCTGAATTAGAAATGCTTTTTGGCTTCACTTAGTTGATTTAAAGTAAGAAAATTAACAATACTTATTTAAACTAAGGCTTACTAAACAGAAAGTCCAGGAACAAGCCTGGTAATTAAATTAAAAANGAGAGGAGATTAAAGTGGAGAAAGATTAGAGGCATGCTAACCTAAATTAGAAATGCTTTTTGGCTTCACTTAGTTGATTTAAAGTAAGAAAGTTAACAATAGTTATTTAAACAAAGGTTTACTAAACAGAAAGTCCAGGAACAAGCCTGGTAATTAAATTAAAAAGAAGTTTTATCAGATAGAAAAAAAAATGTGTTTAAAAGTAACAGAAAAGCCAACTCAAATTAACTTGAATAGTGTAGTTATAATATATTGCCTTGCAAAGCCATAGGTCCAGAGGCAGAGTCACACCTGGCATCATTTTGCCAGAATGTTCTCACTTCTCTGTGATTTTCTTGCCTGTTTTCTTCCTTCTATTTGTCTCATTTTAATTTTGCTAGCAAGATGGCTGAAGCAACTCCAGGAATCATATTCAGATAGCGCGTGAGTGCCAAGTCACTTCAGTTATGTCTGATTCTTTGTGGCCCTAGGGACTGTGGCCCACCAGGCTCCTCTGTCCATAGGATCCTCCAGGCAAGGATACTGGAGTGGGTTGCCATGTCCTCATCCAGGGGACCTTCTCGACTCAGGGATCGAACCCACGTCTCCTGCACTGGCAGATAGGTTCTTTACCACTAGCGCCACCTGGAAAGCCCCATATTTCAGACAGAGCAGAGGTATAATAAGATCATCTTTTTTAGTATCTTTTTATGACTGGAAAAACCTTTTCTAGAAGCCCCCACTCCTGTTTTTCTTCAATTTGTCCTCAAGTTTCATGGAAGAGAATTGAGTTGGTGAGTTACTTGTCCACAACCATAGAAGTCACGACAAAAGGAATGGAATTGCTATAATTGGCTTTGACCAAAACCAAACTGTGTACAGGGTATTGCTCCCTGATGTAGCATCACTGAAAAAATGGAATTCTGGTAGCATGGAAAGAAGAAAGAGTTAATGAGTAATGAATCAACATCTGCTATCTCCTGTCGTAAAAAGTCAACTAATGTGTATCAACGTTGCAAAATAGCTTTTAATCTGGAAAGCTCTTTCTCCCTTTTAAGATGTTTATTTTTCCTTGGATAATATTTTGTTTTTTTTCATCTAAAGCAGAAATGTTGATACTGTATGGAAAATTCAATCAAATATAGCAATTCTAAGATGAAACAATATGCATGTCAGTTTCTGCCCCACTACTTTAGGTGTGATATTATGAGAAATGTAATAGAAAGTTAAGGCAGTGTAATATATAAGACCTCAGTTGCATGCAAATAATGGCTATTTAATTGAGTTCTATCTGAAATTTAAGCTGAGATAGACACAGCTCTTTTTTTTTCCAAGTTGTTAACTGAAATTTGTTCTTTAACTTTTCCTCAGTAATTATCTTTACTCTCAACTCACTACTCCCTGTAGCATATTAATAAATTAATATGTCCTCTCAAATGGAAAATAGTGAATGAACTCAAAATCAAGCTGACATTAAAATTAACAGTGACTGTAATTGGAATTTGAGAACAATGGTAACATATATTCAGATTTCTAATGTGATTTTGGGCTATTTGAAAAGCTGTATTTCTCTTGAGTATGCCCGAAATCATTGTGACGTGTATAAGTAGTTTATCTGATATTTCAGTGTTTCTGATAGAATAGCTTCCCTGATGGCTCAGCAGCTAAAGCATATGCCTGCAATGCAGGAGACACGAGGCGTGAGTTCGATTCCTGGATCAGGAAGATCCTCTGCAAGAGGCCATGGCAGCTCACTCCAGTACTCTTGCCTGGAGAATCCCATGGATGGAGGAGACTGGCAGGCTACACTCCAAAGGGCCACAGAGAGTCAGACATGACTGAGCAACTAAGCACGCAGTTCAGCAACAAAATAAAGTTTCACAGTAATATCTGAATATGACTTGTATAAAGTAATTCACTTCAGACTAAATAATATTAAATTGAACAAAAGGAACAACATTCAATAACAAAATATGATTTGAGGGATTACAAGAAAACTAAAGATGGACAACTGAAGGTAGGAAAGAAGAGAGGAGAAACAAAGAAGGAGAGAAGGAGGAATGGGTGGAGGCAACAGGTGGGAGGGAGGAAGAGAAGAAGGAAGGATTAGTTTAGTTATGTGCCAGTTTAACTGTGAAGGTGCTCTGGTGCATAGAGTTTGATATCATGAGGCTTCACTAAACTGTTATTTGTATATATTTTGAATGCTTGGAATCAATCAATCAAATAAATAATAATTTGTTTTCCCTCAAATTATCCACTGCATTCATATTTCTTAGTATTCAACTGAGATTCCAGATTAGAAATAAATAACTCAAATGCTGATAGTGAAAACCAGAGCGAATAAAGGGAAAAGTAGATACCACTTAATGTGCCAGTTTCCTGATCACTGTCAAAGAAAATTATAGGGCAAGCAACTGACCACAAAGTACAAAGAGTATGCAAAATATCTGCATATGACAGGATCTCATTACTCATCACTCAGTTAATTATTCATTGTCAAGTTCTTCCTTCCTCTTTAGTTAACCTATTCCTCTAGTAGCTTTAATGATCACTCATATCTGCTACCTCTATTGCCCCTCAACCTACTATGGGCTTTTATCAATTTCCAAGACATGTAGTATTGAGAGAATAAAAAAGCGTAACCCTACAAAATTATCTGATTAGAAGGACAGAGGCTTCATGTGAATAAAACTTATACTCTCTATAAAGATCTGTCCAGATTATTAAAAGATCAGCATTCCAGCCAATATTTTTTTCTTCATTTTTTTCCAAGTAATCCATATTACAAAGGCTAAGCCCAACTGCAACTATGTGGTTGACAATTAAAAAGAATGTTTCAGTGGAGACAAAGTAAATAAAATGTCTGAAAACACCTTGAAGGAGACTTTTCCTTTGCCTGACAGCTGGCCGCACCTGAAAATATTTGGTTTTCCTCAGTGTCAAAGGGATGCCTGGAATGTTATTAATGAATCAATCATGATGGCAAAATCAGAACCTGGAATTTATTTTACTACACTAACTGTCCTTCTGAAAAGCAGTTACTGCTCATTTTGGTGAGCTCATAGAAATTTCCTTTGCAAAGAAAGGAGACTATTTGGGCCCAAACTATTGGTCTGTTTTAGCATAAATGTTTTATTATTTTACCTGAGGAAGAACAGAAATAAAAAGCAAGTTAAATACTGATTGCCTCTCATATAATCCCTGCCTTGAAGTCACAGACCATGACCAGGATAAGATACCTAAATATACTCTTTTTTTGACCAGGGACATGACACGCTCTGCACACCTGTGCAAATCCTTTATTAAAGCAACAACCAAAGTACAGGATGGCTCACATTTTTTTTTTTTTTGCTATATCAACTTAAATATTAATCATTTGTTTATACATTTAAATTATTTTTAAAAGGTGAACATTTATAGTTCACAAATCAACAGAGTGACATTTCCACCCAGATACATTTTTCCATCTTATTTCCCAGTTTTAACAATGGACATTCAGAACCAGAGGGACAGCACATTGAACATAAGTGTCAGCACCTTCTGTGAGCAGCGCCAGGGTGTCTGAGAGATACACTGAAGGTTTACATTCTTCATGAAATATAAATAATTTATGCAGGAATATTCTTAGACCTATTTGCTTTATTTTTACATTCTCTATGAGCTTTAAGTTTGGTGGTGGCATTCTGAGCATTAGACCTCTTACAAATGACATCTCTAAAAAAGTCTTAATTATATTTTGTTGTATAACAGACAGTCTTCTAGAAAGCAAAATAAGCAATTCTATTTGATTTTTCACCCCACCACTGATTTATTTAATCCAGATCTTGTTAATACTGTAGAAACACTGTAAGTCATTAGGAAGATGAACTTTGTTTCCTACTAGAGGATTTTACAATGAATGCTGCCGCTGCTGCTGCTAAGTCGCTTCAGTCGTCCGACTCTGTGTGACCCAACAGACAGCAGCCCACCAGGCTCCCCTGTCCCTGGGATTCTCCAGACCAAGAACACTGGAGTGGGTTGCCATTTCCTTCTCTAGTGCATGAAAGTGAAAAGTGAAACTGAAGTCAGTGAATAGGTGAATGTAAAAATGATTAATACCTTGAAGATGGTGGTGGTTTGTTGCTAAATTGTATCCAACTCTTTGCCCCTGTAGCCTGCCAGGCTCCTCTGACAATGGGATTCTCCAGGTAAGAATACTGGAATGGGTTGCCATTCCCTTCTCCAGGGGATCTTCCCTACCCAGGGATCAAACTGGCATTTCCTGCATTGCAGGTGGATTCTTTACTGCTGAGCCACTAGAGACACCCAACCTTGGAAGCAACAGAGATCAAAATATGTGGGTGACTATACAATGAGATTTGGTGGCTATTTAAAGAGTACCAATGAATTAGTCTAAAAAGCCAGAACAGAAACAGGGATTCTGATGTAAAGGGAATGCAAAAAGGGTGTGTGAAGATGGATACTGGGTAGTCATTCAACTGTGCTGAGTATAAAGCAGAGTATCTGAAAGATAAGCAAAATGCTCTGTTTTCTCACCCAATGAAACACTGAGACGAAACCCCTGTTCACAGAACCACTGGGGCTATGAAAAAGTAAAAGTGGTAGTCACACAGTTGGGTCTGACTCTTTGTGACCCCGTGGACTGTAGCCTATCAGGCTACTCTGTCCATGGGATTCTCCAGGCAAGAATATTGGAGTGGGTTGCCATTCCTTCTCCAGGGGATCTGGAATAGAGGGAGATAGATTGTTGCCTGGAGGAGAAACAGATTACCTGTGTGTACATCAGACAGGGTACAAAAGCATAAACTCAAATTCTGCATAAATCCAAACCTTTTCCAATTAATATTAGGGCAGATGCTCTATGATATCAGGAAAAAACAAAGCTTAGCATTTATTTCTTCATGGATAGAAACCATATTATCCAATAGGAATCATATCTTCTCAAACAGGAAAGATTTGCTTGAATAATCATAGAAGTCTTGTACTCACTCTAGAGCACTATATGTCTGATTGACAATTTAGCTTATGTGAGGAAAATCAGGGCATACTTATGAGGCAATCCTATTTCCATACTGTTTGCCATACTCAGAGCAGTTTAGGGCACAAAATGATGGCAAGCAGCCAGTAAAACAGAGATTAATTGTCTGATTGACAATTTAGCTTATGTGAGGAAAATCTGGGCATACTTATGAGGCAATCCTATTTCCATACTGTTTGCCATACTCAGAGCAGTTTAGGGCACAAAATGATGACAAGCAGCCACTTAAACAGAGATTAGTGTGCTAGTTGAGCAATAATTCAAATTCAAGTGAACCTGAAACCCTAAAACCTAAACTACCAAAATTACTCTATCTTTTCTGCTCTGGTTCATTGTTCAGTTTTAGGGAGAAGAAAGCAAACTGAACTCTCAGAGCATCCATACTGAAAAACATGAATTGATGTGAGTTTCCTAATATGATGTTAGCCAAGACTTTTCTGACTAAGGTTTCAATATTCTCAGTATTAGCATAATAATATCTATTATATGAAGAAATCCTTCTCATGGGACTTGAAAAATATTTTGGATATTTGAAAGCTTATGGTGAACAATGTTAGATTCATGACCTCCAAAGAATAAGGCTTTAGCTTCTGGACCAGAGGCCAGGCTTGATCATTCAAGATCTTTTGCATAGCAGAGGAAGTGTGAAAAGAAACAGAGAAAGCTCCTGACATAGGCATCAGAAGGGGGATGGAGAGTGCCTGCCTCACTAGTCTTAGCAAGGGAATTTTATACACTTTTTAAATTGGTTATTATAATAAATCAAAAGAATATCTCAAGGCTGTAAAGATCTTACTAAAGCCACTCCCACAGTTTACATTTTAAGATGACAGGATTAGAACTAAGGAAAGATCTTACCAGACCCACTCCCATAATATATATTTTAAGACAACAGAATTAGTCAGAAGGTTTTCAGAAAGGAGAAGCTGTCCTCAAGCAGGATACTTGTTGTTATATACACTTAGTGTAGAGTTTAAACTGAGTTTTTAGTTGTGTAAGCATCACTTCTGAGCTTAAAGAAAAAAAGCTTTCTATTTGACTAAGACTAAGGAATGTAACGGGGAAAAAGGCATTTGTCTTTTACTCCTCCTTGAGAATTCCAGACCCCTATCTCCTCTTTGAGAGCCCCAGCCCCCTTTCACCTCCTCAGGGACCCTGGACTTCTTATCAACCTGCCTAGGAATTGACTCTTTCACAGTCACAGCAACTATATTAAGAGTGCTAATACCATTTGAGAGTGCCAGGCTTGTGCTCTGGCACCTGGAGATTTCATGCAGCTTAATGAACTCAACCAAACCAAAGTTCAACTGTCCTTTACCAAAGGAGCTATAAAGCAAAGCAAAGCAGACTCTTAAACTCATGAATCTCTACTTCAACAAGGGGTCAATGGAGAGCTATACCTGATATCTTTGCATGGCTAACTCATGCATCAAGAGCCAGAAGCAATATCATTTTTGGAAGGCAGCTATGCTAACCACTATAACATTGACACTTCATCATTTTGCCATTGTGTCTTGTTGCAACCATATATACTAGCTATTAAATGTGCTGTAGATGCCATGTTACATTTTGGTGTGGAATACTTTAAAATAAGCATTACAGTCTGAAGCCTAAAATGAAAAGAGCAACTTGGAAAGGAGCCTGGCTGAGAGTACAAGAGTGTATAATAACAGACTTTGTAAACACATCAACAGGACTTTGTATCTTGGCTGGGTAACAGAAACACTAAGCTACAAACCAACCACTGTCTACAGTGAGTAGTTATAAAACAGTTTTTCAGATAGGATTACTTTTGATCTACAGTTGTAGTTATTTAAATTTTTTCTAAGGAAAGTTGTATATGTTTATTTTATCATGGGCAGGGTAAAAGTGATGCTATCTTTCCTTCTATGTAAATTACCTTAGTTTATTTTCACCTTGAAATTATTATTCTGATAGGCTATTTTGTAAAACACCAGTTCAGAAAGTCAATGTGTAACAAAACGAATACAGTATTGTAAAGCAAAACAAACTAAAAAATAAAAATTAATTAAAAAAAAAATAATTGTATGACCTGAAAACTTTAGGACAAAATCATCAAAAAATTGATATTAACCTAGCCTCAAATATTATAGAATTGTTAAGTTAATTTACAGTGTGAGCTGAAGTTTGGAAAGATTTTAAGTGATTTTCTTTAAAAAAAAAAAAGCTGAACTAGTTAAGGTTTTTCACAGCATCATCCTTCAGGATTTGAAATAGCTCAACTGGAATTCCATCACCTTCACTAGCTTTGTTCATAGTGATGCTTTCTAAGGCCCACTTGACTTCACATTCCAGGATGTCTGGCTCTAGATCAGTGATCACACCATCGTGATTATCTGGGTCATGAAAGTCTTTTTTGTACAGTTCTTCCGTGTATTCTTGCCACATTTTCTTAATATCTTCTGCTTCTGTTAGGTGCAGACCATTTCCGTCCTTTATCGAGCCCATCTTTGCATGAACTGTTCCCTTGGTATCTCTAATTTTCTTGAAGAGATCTCTAGTCTTTCCCATTCTGTTCTTTTCCTCTATTTCTTTGCATTGATTGCTGAAGAAGGCTTTCTTATCTCTCCTTGCTATTCTCTGGAACTCTGCAGTCAGATGTTTACATCTTTCCTTTTCTCCTTTGCTTTTCATTTCCCTTCTTTTCACAGCTATTTGTGAGGACTCCTCAGACAGCTATTTTGCTTTTTTACATTTCTTTTTCTTCGGGATGGTCTTGATCCATGTCTCCTGGACAATGTCATGAACCTCTGTCCATAGTTCATCAGGCAGTCTGTCTATCAGGTCTAGTCTCTTAAAACTATTTCTCACTTCCACTGTATAATCATAAGGGATTTGATTTAGGTCATACCTGAATGGTCTAGTGGTTTTCCCTACTTTCTTCAATTTAAGTCTAAATTTAGCAATAAGGAGTTCATGATCTGAGCCATAGTCAGCTCCTGGTCTTGTTTTTGCTGACTTTATAGAGCTCTCCATCTTTGACTGCAAAGATTATAATCAATCTGATTTCGGTGTTGACCATCTGGTGATGTCCATGTGTAGATTCTTCTCTTGTGTTGTTCGAAGAGTTTGTTTGCTATGACAAGTGTGTTCTCTTGGCAAAACTCTAGTAGCCTTTGCCCTGTTTCATTCCATACTCCAAGGCCAAATTTGCCTGTTACTCCACGTGTTTCTTGACTTCCTACTTTTGCATTCCAGTCCCCTATAATGAAAAGGACATCTTTTTTTGGGTGTTAGTTCTAAAAGATCTTGTAGATCTTCATAGAACCATTCAACTTCAGCTTCTTCAGTGTTACTGGTTGGGGCATAGACTTGGATTACCATGATATTGAATGATTTGCCTTGGAAATGAACAGAGATCATTCTGTCATTTTTGAGAGTGCATCCAAGTACTGCATTTTGGACTCTTTTGTTGACCATGACAGCTACTCCATTTCTTCTAAGGGATTCCTGCCTACAGTAGTAGATATAATGGTCATCTGAGTTAAATTCACCCATTCCAGTCCATTTTAGTTCGCTGATTCCTAGAATGTTGACGTTCACTCTTGCCATCTCCTGTTTGACCACTTTCAATTTGCCTTGATTCATGGACCTAACTTTACAGGTTCCTATGCAATATTGCTCTTTACAGCATCAGACCTTGCTTCTATCACCAGTCACATCCTCAATGGGGTATTGATTTTGCTTTGGCTCCATCCCTTCATTCTTTCTGGAGTTATTTCTCCACTGATCTCCAGTAGCGTATTGGGAACCTACTGACCTGGTGAGTGCCTCTTTCAGTATCCTATCATTTTGCCTTTTCATACTGTTCAGAGTTATGAAGGGGAGAATACTGAAGTGGTTTGTCATTCCTTTCTCCAGTGGACCACATTCTGAACAAAGCTAGTGGAATTGATGGAATTCCAGTTGAGGTACTTCAAATCCTGAAGGATGATATTCTGAAAGTGCTGCACTCAATATGCCAGCAAATTTGGAAAACTAAGCAGTGGCCCAGGAATGAAAATGTCAGTTTTCATTCCAATCCCGAAGAAAGGCAATGCCAAAGAATGTGCAAACTACCGCACAATTGCACTCATCTCACACGCTAGTAAAGTAATGCTCAAAATTCTCCAAGCCAGGCTACAGCAATACTTGAAGTGTGAACTTCCAGATGTTCAAGCTGGTATTGGAAAAGGCAGAGGAACCAAAGATCAAATTGCCAACATCTGCTGGATCACTGAAAAAGCAAGAAAGTTCCAGAAAATCATCTATTTCTGCTTTATTGACTATACCAAAGCTTTTGAGTGTGTGGATCACAATAAACTGTGGAAAGTTCTGAAAGAGATGGGAATACCAGACCACCTGACCTGCCTCTTGAGAAACCTATATGCAGGTCAGGAAGCAACAGTTAGAACTGGACATGGAACAACAGACTGGTTCCAAATAGGAAAAGCAGTACGTCAAGGCTGTATATTGTCACCCTGCTTATTTAACTTCTATGCAGAGTACATCATGAGAAACGCTGGATGAGCAGAAGCACAAGCTGGAATCAAGATTGCCGGGAGAAATATCAATAACCTCAGATATGCAGATGACACCACCCTTATAGAGAAAGCAAAGAAGAACTAAAGAGCCTCTTGATGAAAGTGAAAGAGGAGAGTGAAAAAGTTGGCTTAAAGCTCAACATTCAGAAAATGAAGATCATGGCATCTGGTCCCATCACTTCACGGCAGATAGATGGGGAAACATTGGAAACAGTGTCAGACTTTATTTTGGGGGGCTCCAAAATCACTGCAGATGGTGATTGCAGCCATGAAATTAAAAGATGCTTACTCCTTGGAAGGAAAGTTATGACCAACCTAGATAGCATATTCAAAAGCAGAGACATTACTTTGCCAGCAAAGGTCTGTCTAGTCAAGGCTATGCTTTTTCCAGCGGTTATGTATGGATGTGAGAGTTGGACTGTGAAGAAAGCTGAGTGCCAAAGAATTGATGATTTTGAACTGTGGTGTTGGAGAAGACTCTTGAGAATCCTTGGACTGCAAGGAGATCCAACCAGTCCATTCTAAAGGAGATCAGTCCTGGGTGTTCATCGGAAGGACTGATGCTGAAGCTGAAACTCCAATACTTTGGCCACCTCATGTGAAGAGTTGACTCATTGGAAAAGACCCTGATGCTGAGAGGGATTGGGGGCAGGAGGAGAAGGGTACAACAGAGGATGGGATGACTGGATGGCATCACCGACTTGATGGACATGAGTTTGAGTAAACTCCTGGAGTTGGTGATGGACAGGAAAGCCTGGCTGCTGCGATTCATGGGGTCGCAAAGAGTCGGACATGACTGAGCGACTGAACTGAACTGAACTAAGTTCAGGTTTTTAAAGCAGATAAGAATAGTGAGAACATGAAGCACTTAGGAAAAAAGAGATAGATTTTAAAGTTTTTATGGAAAACCTAAAATGGCTATGATGTCAAAATACTTGGAAAATTATAGCATCTGCATATCTGAGGTTATTGATAGAGACAGTGGAAGAGTGGAAAATAGCTAAACATGCTGTAAGACACACAATTTGCTAAAAATGAGAAACTATTAATGGAAGTTAATTTCATTAATTTTTTCCTCTCTTTTGTATAAGAAACTTATTTGGCAGCTAACAAAAAGATGGTTCATTGGTAAAAAATCTGTCTGCAATGAGGAGACCTGTGTTTGATCCCTGGATCAGGAAGACCCCCCGAAGAAGGAAATGACAATCCACTCCCCTTTCTTGCCTTGGAAATCCCATGGACAAAGAGCCCGGTGAGGCATAGTCCATGGTGTCCCATGGACTCAGTAGCTAAAAAAACAACAATACAAACACAACCAAAGAGGGTTACACTCCTTGATGAAGATAAAAAGATAATTACAACATGAACTTTGCCTTTAAGACAGTTCCCATCTAATGCTTAAGCTAATCAAGAGATAAATTACCAACATCTCAGTTATAAAGTTGTTACAAAATGAAAAGTCATTTTAATATTAATTTATAGAAATAGGATTTTAGGAGAGCAGTACTTTTCCACCAAAATGTCCCTTTGGCTAGTGGATTATTTTGAGCTGAAATCAATCAAGGCCCAAAAGACTCAGGAAGAAACTTTGACCTTCCCCCTGGAATTGCCTAAGGAATGTAGACAGAAACCTGTATCAGGAAGGGAGCTATCACTATATACAGCTAATGTATGAACTAGGTCTGCAGACAGGGGGGAATCTGGAAAAGTCAGTTAAAATCTGTCTCTGCAGGGCCCCAGCAAGTATTTATTTACCAAATATTTGCTTTTTCCTCTCCTGTGAATTCCCTTTGAAGTTCTGAACCACTTCCTCCACCATCCTCATCATCTTCAGCTGAAGATGGAACTGAAGATGAAGATTTGATCCATTTGATGAGTTACTCAGTTTTCCTGGGTCTCTCCTATGTATACATGTTATTGGAATTTGTTTGATTTCCTCCTGATAATCTATCTCACATCAATTTAATTCTTCAACAAGCCAGAAAAACCTGAAAGGGTAGAGGAAAATCCTCCCCATTAAGATATACAAAGAGAAGGCAAACTGAATTTAACTCACTTAACTAGTTCCAGTAAAACAATGAAAAGGGAAGATGAAAAGTTATTACATAACTAATCCATACTCAATATTACTCTCACTGTTGTTGTTATTCAGTTTCTAGATTGTGTCTGACTTCGCAACCCTAAGGACTACAGCATGCCAGGCTTCCCTGCCCTTCACTATCTCCGAGTTTGTTCAAATTCAAGTCCTTTGAGTCAGTGATGCTATCTAACCATTTCATTCTCTGCCACCCTCTTCTCCTTTTGCCTTCAATCTTTCCCAGTATCAGGGCCTTCCAATGAGTTGACTCTTCCATCAGGTGACCAAAGTATTGGAGCTTCAGCTTCAGCATCAATCCTTCTAATGAATATTCAGGGTTGATTTCCTTTAGGACCAACTGGTTTGATCTCCTTGCTGTCCAAGGGACTCTCAACAGTCTTCTCTAGCACCACATTCAAAAGAATCAATTCTTTGGCACTCAGTCTTTTTTATTACTTTATAAATTTCAATTATCTTCAATTATTTTCTGAATTTCCTTTATATGGATTCTTAATCCCTTTTTCTATTGAACCATTTACATCTGCATTCTTATCAGATAACTATTCAATCGAGATTTCATGACCATAACACAAGATTCCTATTTAAAAATTTAGAAAACTTCAGTTATAAGAACTCTTCATTATAATAGAGGTCAGAGGACTTTGCAATTGACAATTATTTTAAACCATTATCAGAGTGTTCCATAAATCTAGTTGTATATTCACTTTTGATTAATATTTCCAAAAGTCAACTCTTTCAGTATGTGGTTATTTTGACAGATGAGAGAAAAAAGACAGTCTTGTGTTTCATGTATACAAAGCCTTGCATGCATGTATGCTGTTGTTTCAGTCATGTCTGCCTCTTTGTGACCCTATGGACTATAGCCCACCGGGTTCCTCTGTCCATGGGATTCTCCAGGTAAGAACAGTGGAGTAGATTGTCATGCCTTCCTCCAGGGGATATTCCTGACCGAGGGATTGAATGCATGTCTAAGTCTTCTGCATTACAACTGGATTCTTTACCCACGGAGCCACCTTGGAAGCCATACTAAGCTTTGGTAGTGAAAAATTCTGTCTCTAAAATGGGAAAGCAGCATTCTCATGGCCACATGGATGCTCATCAACATTTATCACATATTGAAATGAACGCCATTAATCATGATGGTGTGGTCACTCACCTAGAGCCAGACATCCTGGAATGTGAAGTCAAGAGGGCCTTAGGAAGCATCACTATGAACAAAGCTAGTAGAGGCGATGGAACTCCAGTTTAGCTATTTCAGGTCCTAAAAGATGATGCCCTGAAAGTGCTGCACTCAATATGCCAGCAAATTTGGAAAACAACAGTGGCCACAGAACTGGAAAAGGTCAGTTTTCATTCCAATCCCTAAGAAAGGCAATGCCAAAGAATGCTCAAATGACTGCACAATTGCACTTATTTCACATGCTAACAAAGTAGTGCTCAAAACCCTCCAATCCAGGCTCAAAAGTACATGAACCTTGAACTTCCAGATGTTTAAGCTGGTTTTAGAAAAAGTAGAGGAACCAGAGGTCAAATTGCCAACATCCACTGGATCATCAAAAAAGCAAGAGAGTTCCAGAAAAACATCTACTTCTGCTTTATCGACTATGCCAAAGCTTTTGACTGTGTGGACCACAACAAACTGTGGGTAATTCTTCAACAGATGGGAATACCAAACCACTTAACCAGTCTGCCAAGAAATCTGTATGCAGGTCAAGAAGCAACAGTGAGAACTGGACATGAAACAACAGACTGGTTCCAAATAGGAAAAGGAGTACGTCAAGGCTGTATATTGTCACCCTGCTTATTTAACTTCTATGCAGAGTACATCATGAGAAACACTGGGCTGGAAGAAGCACAAACTGGAATCAAGATTGCTGCGAGAAATATCAAGAACCTCAGATATGCAGATGACACTACCCTTATAGCAGAAAGCAAAGAACTAAAGAGCCTCTTGATGAAAGTGAAAAAGAAGAATGAAAAAGTTGGCTTAAAGCTCAATATTCAGAAAACGAAGATCATGACATGCAGTCCCATCACTTCATGGCAAATAGGTGGGGAAACAGTGGAAACAGTGACAGACTTTATCTTTTTGGGTTCCAAAATCACTGTAGATGGTGACTGCAGCCATGAAATTAAAAGATGCTTGCTCCTTAGAAGAAAAGTTGTGACGAACCTAGACAGCATATTAAAAAGCAGAGACATTACTTTGCCAACAAAAGTCTGTCCAGTCAAGGCTATGGTTTTTCCAGTGGTCATGTATGGATGTGAGAGTTGGACTATAAAGAAAGCTGAGCGCCGAAGAATTGATGCTTTTGAACTGTGGTGTTGGAGAAGACTCTTGAGAGTCCCTTGGAAAGCATGGAGATTCAACCAGTCCATCCTAAAGGAAATCAGTCCTGAATATTCATGGAAGGTACGATGATGAAGCTGAAAATCCAATACTTTGGCCTGATGGGAAGAGCTGACCCATTTGAAAAGACCTGATGCTGGGAAAGATTGAAGGAGAAAAAGGGGATGCCAGAGGATGAGATGGTTGGATGGCATCACTGACTCAATGGACACGAGTTTGAGTAAACCCTGGGAGTTGGTGATGGACAGGGAGGCTTTGGACACAACTCAGTTCCTGAACTGAACTGAAACCAAATGGCTTTGGTAGTTAAGAGCCAGCAAATGGAAAACCATTCTGTCAATATTACTGTTGTTGACATCTAACTATAAATTGGATATTTTGAAATCTGTAGCATTTCAAATGCCACTCAGGGCTAAGAGATTATTATCCAAATAAAACCAAAATGAATGACCAGCATTCATAGTCTTCTCTTTTTCCAAACTTGCATTTCACATCCCTGAGCCCATATCAAAGTATAGCACTTAAAGCCACAATAGAGAGGAATTAATTAAGTGACTGTATTTCAATCACACAATTTTTTACCCTGACATTATGAACTAAAACAGTATGGATCAAACAGTTCAAAACTGACAGCCATTCCATGAAATTGCAATGCAGCCTTGATAATTATCCTCTTCATTATTTTTTAATACATATTAAGCTAAATATGGCATTTCTTTTCAGCTTTAATGACATGCAGCACAATAGAAAGAAAAGAAGAGGCATGTTTGTCTTATAGTGTTAGAGTTAAAGCAGCGGCAAAGGAAAGGGTATGACATTAATGATGCATAAGCATCAATTCTATAATCTACATTGATTATACAATCATTCTATACAAACTACACATGCAATTGAAATAAAACAAGATGCATCTTCTTCACAAAACTAACAGCTGACAATACCTATCATTAGAAACAAAATATAATGCAATTTAGGGTGGGCAAAATATTTTGCTACTTGTCTCAACTATATCAATTATCATATAGTTGGGAGTTCAAACAAATACAAAATGTAATTAAAGAATTATTGTTTGAAAACAGACTTAACAATTACAGAACCATTGGAGTCCTGTATTAGTCCAGCTCCTTAATGTATTAGCTTCATTAGATTTCCATTCTCTAAGTTGATTTAAGTTAAATTTAACATATGATATGAATTTCTTTTTCTTATTGATAGTGATTACATTTTCAGGATGAACTTCTTGCTGCCCTTTCTTTCTCTTAAACTTAAAGGGCAAACTTTGAAATTGGGAGATGAAATTACCAAGCCATGTCTGCAGGGACTGTCTGAAATCTCAGTGCAATTCCTGCTTGAATTTTATTGACCTGCCTCCTACCTCAAGACAACCATACGGGAGCTTAAAAAAGCCACAGAATGGTGTGAGTAACATCATTTCTTTTGAGCTTGAATCAGATTTAATGATTCAGAGACTCACTGATTTGAATGCAAATGTTGGGTTATAACTCACTTCCCAATGGCAAGACACAGTTTTTCATCCATATCACAATTCATGTTTGGTGTTTTTCTAGATGCTTAGGACACAGTGTATAAAAAGGATAAATAGCTTTGGGGGCATGATCGAATTGGTGAGAAAAGTTCAAAATTCAATGATGTATTCTGTACTCTTCCTCTGGCAGGAGATTCTGAGCATTTGTGGAAGAGAAAAGTAGGGACAGAACTACCTGCTCATCTGTTTAAAATGTGTACATTTGGGAGCAAAGCCTCTTTCCTATTTAATTTTGTTTAATCATTACAGAGTAAGAGAATGAGACCAGAGGAATAACTTCTAAGATTAATAACAATGCCCTCTTTTGAGGAAGCCATTTCGACTGAAAAAATACACACAACGTAAGAGATGAGAGTTATGTTTTTTTGGTGGGAATCATTAGTCCTTCAAACCCGGAGAGACAGCTTCTCAAGCGACCTGGAGAAAGCTGCTCAGAAAAGGCAGGGGAAGAGTCAAGTCATACAGAAATTTGTAGCAAGGAGCAGGTACTCTGAACAACAAAATAATATCGTTGATTAAGGAAAACCAGATATCCCGAGGAATTTAGTGCTTTTCTATGTATGGGCAGATGCAAGCATCTGGGCTCCCTGCAATCATTCCTTTCTTATGTGTCTCAGCTACCTGAGGCTGCATCCTGCTTCTTGGTTTTTCACAGCTGCTGGATGGCAGGCATTATTTTCCCTTTTGAGGGCCCTCCTGACACCAAGCTTCACATTTGGAAGCCCTAAATAACTGATGGCTGTGACATCCTTGTTTACTGATATGACAGGAAATACTGTTTTACAGCTACAAAGTATTCTTGAAAACACATCTCAAACTGGAGGGCTGGTGTCAACAGAGAACCACTAGGCACACTTCACTGGTGTCACTTTCTGTCTTTGGAGGGGCCACTATCGGACAGGAGAGCCATAAGGTCTCAGTCTCACCACTGAGAAATTTTGGTTGGTGAGGTTTTACCCATTCTGGTGTGACTTTTCCAGAAGTGGTGAGTAGAGTACATCAGGCAATAAAATGCAGTGTACATGCTTACAGCAGAGGCTGAACCAGAAAGAAAACCACAGGATATAAATGGTTGGAAGTACCATATTTTATCAAATCCAGAAAAAGGACTGCAGATGGAGTTTCCCTGCTTGAACCAGCCAAGTTTCCACCTGCATTCAATTATAGATCACTGTCTGGGTAATGGACACTCAGGTTTACCAACTCTGGCAATTAAGATAGGAGAGATATCTAAAGTTTATTTTTTTTATTGAAGACTAACAGGAAGAATCCATTCAAGTGGAGTTTTGTAAAATGTCAAGCATGGATAGACTCTTCTTTTTCAAGGGGAGACTAAAACAAACAAACATATGCAAGGAAAAGATTATGTAACATAAAATAGGCTATTACTTTAAAAAAAGGAATATTTATTAAGAAAATATTATGGGAAATGAAGTAGTTTTAGAAAGGTTGACTGCTTTCTTAGTCATAAATGCCTTTGCAGGGGGAAAAAAGAGATGAAAGGAGATTTTTAATAAAGCCAATTGATGTGAAGAGACTGCTGTCTGAGGTAAAGTAAGAATTAAAAGTGACTAATACTATATTATTACAATTTGAGATCTGTAGTCAAAAACAAATGTACACCCGTGGCAGAATCATATTGATGTATGGAAAACCAATACAATATTGTAAAGTAATTAGCTTCCAATTAAAATAAATAAATTTAAATTAAAAAAAAGAACTAGTCCTGAATGCCAAGGTGGGAGAGAAGGCAAAAATAATGCCAGAGAACACAATGATTTAAAAGAGGATTTGAACATCCAAGGTGCAGATCATTGGAATCCCTAACAAATAAATCTGAACAAATGTAACAGAAACAAAAATTAAATTCCAAGTTAAAGAAATCTTTCATGAGATGAAAACATTGCTAGATGATTAGATTAACAGTCTTACTGATTTCCAGAGAAAATGAGTGAGAGGCACCTAGAAATATGCTGGCCAAATTAATCTTTTGTCAATAAATAGACTTGCCTAACTAACAAAGTAAAATATAAGGAAATTTTAATAAAAATCCTTGTCTTTAAAACAACCTGCAACTTTCCCATTAATGGTCTCTCCCAACTCTCAATTTTTTTCTCTGACTTCATCTCTTCCTGTGCTTTGTCTCTTCGGCATTGGCTTCTTGCAGTTGGTTGAATCTCCAGGCATGATTCTATAGTACAATCCTTGCTCCATTTGTTCCCTCTGTCTGGAATCATTTTCCTCCAAAAAGATATAATCAAGAATTCTCCCAAATCTTACCATAGCAAAGAATGTGTGTGTGTGTGTGTGTTAGTCACTTGTCTGACTCTGTGTGACCCCATGGACTATAGCCTGCCAGGCTCCTCTGTCCATGGGATTCTCCAGGCAAGAATACTGGAGTGGGTTGCCATGCCTTTCTCCAGGGGATCTTCCAGACCCAGGGATCAAACCCAGGTCTCCTGCACTGCAGACAGATTCTTTACCATCTGAACCACAACAACACAGTATATAGCAAAGAGTCGTACCCTAATACTCTATTTCATATTATGATCTTTGTTCTCCTGCCTGACCCCCAATCCATACCCTCTTCTTGCACTTCCTTTTTCTTTTTAAAGGTGGGACTTACGACCTTTTACATAATATGTATTTACACATCTATTACATCTTTCATTACTAGTTGACTATTTAGACTGTTTCAGATCAGATCACTGACTGTTTTCTTCACTGATGTACTTAGAATATTGCCTGCCACATAGCAGGTACTCAAAAGTGTTTGTCTGTGACAAAAGTAAATGAAATATAACATAGCAAAACATAGTGGCATAATTAGACTGTATAAAAGGGAGAAATAGAAGAGTTTTCCCTTGAGGCAGTCCATCTGGCTAATTCTCACCTTCCCATCCCTTGGAGCCTACAAGGGCAGATCCTCTTTCCCTTTTGGTTCTTATGCCCTGGGATATATGGATGAACCCCAAGTTGGGAGAACCTTTCTGTTCACCCCCTCCTACCAAAGATCCTAGATCCCTGTGCTCTGCCATAGCTTCTTCCTGAAGAAAAACACACTTTGTTCCCTACCTAGGAATCCATGTCCCTTGTGCTGTCAGCTGTCCCACTTGTGCCCTGCTCTCCAGCTTGCATTTAAGTCCCTGGACTGCCTCCTCAGATATCCTCCACTTGCAGGTTCCCTTCTAGTGTTGCATTGGCATTTTGCAAGGAAAAGCCATTTGGGAAAAGATTTTTTTTAAAAAATGATGTTTTTAAAAAAGGCACAATGCATTCTCACTGGCTCTTGGGTGAACTGAGATTTTGCAAGGGAGAAAAATTGAGGTGGTCAGGAAGGCCTTTTCTAAGATAAAAAATGAGAACAAGCCTTACAGAAGGCTGGAGGAAGGCATCTGAAATAGTACTTGCACAGACTTGAAGGCACTAAAGTGCTTGGTCTGTTTGGGGAGCAGAAAGGAAGCCAGTGTAGTTACTATGCAGTGAGTGAGGAGAAAGACTGTCGGGAATTTTGCTAGCAGTCCAGGGGCTAAGACTATGTGCTTCTATTGTAGGCGGCATGGGTTTTATCCTTGGTCAGGTAACTAAGATACTCACTGTGGGTTGTGGCAAAAAAATAAATAAATAAAAATTAATTAATTTTAAAGGAAAAGTTGTTGCATGAAGAGTTGGGATCCAGGCAAAGAGACAGATATCTGGGAAAGGAAAATGTAAAATCCAAAGACAGATATAGGGGTACTCCAGACCTTAGAATGAGAAAATGAGAAATAAGCAAAATAATTAAGGACAGCTGGTTAAATAAAAACATTCAAAAGTTTATAATGACAAAAGAGAAGATGTTTCAAGGAGGGAGTGGTAAGACTGTGCCAAAGACTGCTAAAAATGAAAATAAAAACAACAATGGAATAGGAAAAAATTGTCTGTGAAAACCTAGCAATAATAACAGCACAAATGTATAAAATGATTTCCATGATTCAAATAAAGTTCTTTTGCAATTGCTTTTATGTATATTAATTCCATTAACTTAACCTCACAACAAGCCTGGAAGCCTGGCTTGTATAACACAGTTATTATCTTTATTTTTATGATGTAAAAACTGAGCAAAAAAAAAAAGTTAAGTAGTTTATTCAAGGTGACACAGCTAGTTAGTGCTATGACCTGGATTCAAATCCAAGCAGCCTGGCTCCAGAGTTTACGTTCTTAATTATCTTACTGTGGCCCCACCTGGTAGCCTTATTAGGCTTAATTTAATGCCTAGCAAAGATCCTCAAAAATCTACACTAAAATTTGAATAACTGTTATCTGGACTACTTCAATTATAAGTGTTTTCTTATTTATATTTGTTTATTTGAATTCTTTATTTTTGTAGAGAAAATATGTGATAATTGTATAATTACATTTGTTAAAGAAAATTAATTTTAGGAAGCCTATCATAAAATTTGACATGATAAAAGTATGATACCTATATAAGATATCTCCTATTACATAATGTTTATTGATGACAAACCTAGACAGTGTGCTGAAAAGCAGAGACATTACTCTGTTAACAAAGTCCTTACAGTCAAAGCTATAGTCTTCCCAGCAGTCACATTCAGTAGAGAGAGTTGGACTGTAGAGAAGGCAGAACACCAAAGAACTGACGCCTTCAAACTGTGGTGCTGGAGAGAAGAATCATGAAAGTCCCTTGGACAGCAAGGAGATCAAACCAGTCAATCTAAGGGAGATCAATCCTGAATATTCACTGAAAGGACTGATGCTGAAGCTGAAACTCCAGTATTTTGGTCATCTGATACAAACAGATGACTCATTGGAAAAGTCCCTGATGCTGGGAAAGACTAAGGGCAGAGGGATACATAGGCCGTCAGAAGATGAGATGGCTGGATGGCATTACCAAAGCAATGAGCGTGACCTTGGGCAAACTCCGAGAGATGGAGAGGGACAGGGAGGCCTGGCATGCTGCAGTCCATGGGGTCTCAAAGAGTCGGACATGACTGGGTGACTAAGCAATAACAATAACAATTATGTAATGTTACCTATAAATTCAGAAACTCAAGGAACAAATATGTGTTCTCTGTTGTTTCTGTAGGTAAGGATATCATGAACAGCTCTTCTGGGTGGGTCCAGCTCAGAGACTCTCAAGAAGTTGCAGGCAGTGAAGAAAACAGTCACTGATCTGAGCTGTTAGAAAGTAAACTTTTCTAGGGGGTTTCTCCAGTGGCTCAGACAATAAAGAATCTGTCTAAAATGCAGGAGAGAGTTTACATTCTACTTTCAGTCAGCTGGGGTTGCGGACCTCTGATGGCATGTGCGTACATGCTCAGTTGATTCAGTTGTATCTGACTCTTTGCTAACCTATGGAATATAGCCCATCAGGCTCCTCAGTCCATGGGATTTTTCCAGCAAGTATACTGGAATGGGTTGCCATGCCTTCCTCCAGGAGATCTTCCTGACCCAGAGATCTTCCTGCCATCTCCTGCATTGCAGGGGATTCTTTACCACTAAGCCACTGGGAAAGGTGGTGGCCTGACTGGGAGCCATAGTATTCATTTCCAAGATAGCTCATTCACATGGCTAATGGCAGGAGGCCTCAGGTCCTCACCACATGGGTCTTTCCAGAGGACTGCTTGAGCATCTTTCAACATGGTAACTGGCTTCTTCCAAAGCAAATGATCCAAGAATTACAACCAGGTGTCATAGGTTACATAAGTTATATCCCCCTTTTTTATTGATTGAAATAATTTATCGAGTCTATATCACTGAAAAATAGGCTCCACATTTATAAAGGAAAAGTGTTGAGGAATTTATGGACATTTGAAAGCCACCTCAGTACCAAGAGAAGAACTGAAGTAAGAAGAGCAGAAGGAAAAGGCGGAGGAGGAGGAGGCAGTGAAGACAATGAAAAAAAGGGAAAAGTGAGAAAAGAAAGGAAAAGGAAAAACAGAAAACATGATTT
This sequence comes from Aepyceros melampus, assembly GCA_006408695.1. Taxonomy (NCBI): domain Eukaryota; kingdom Metazoa; phylum Chordata; class Mammalia; order Artiodactyla; family Bovidae; genus Aepyceros; species Aepyceros melampus. The sequence goes on from SJXQ01002210.1 coordinate 38,198, forward strand.
ATCTGTTTAATATTTGAGATTACTACATTTCATTCATTCCAACATTGTATATTTTTATAAATTTGAATCTTAAAAAAGTGTATGTGAATTTTAAGCATTTTTATTACTAAATTTAATAAATTTAACTTTAAGTGACAATTTCCATTTTTAAAAAATGATTATAGCAACTGCTTCTGATCAACACCCTATTCCAATGAAAAAGCTTTTGTGTGCATCACCGAAGAATAAAAGAACTATGAGTGTAAGACGTTTAACGTTATGCTAAATCCCTATGGCTACCTGGTAACCCTTTCCACTTTTCTGAGCTTCAATTTTCTGTGTGTTTTCAGACTAAATGGATTTTGAGTTTCTGTTCAGTTCTAGGATTTTTGATTTTGCAGTAAATTTCAAGTCAGATTAGCCAGATTTCAGTCGTGATGGATATAATATAAGCACTATTCTTATGGAAGTGAAAAATGGCATTTTATGTCAACTAGAAATGCAAGAATCTCAGGAATTTTGCTTTGAATTCTAATACTTTTGAACTATGGTGTTGGAGAAGACTCTTTAGGGTCCCTTGGACTGCAAGGAGATCCAACCAGTCAATCCTAAAGGAAACCAGTCCTAAATATTCATTGGAAGGACTGGTGCTGAAACTGAAGCTCCAATACTTTCGCCACCTGATGTGAAGAACTGACTCCTTAGAAAAGACCCTGATTCTGGGAAAGACTGAAAGCAGGAGGAAAAGGGAACAACAGAGGATGGTATCACTGACTTGATGGACATGAATTTGAGCAAGCTCCGGGAGTTGATGATGGACCAGGAAGCTGGCATGCTGCAATCCATGAGTTGGACATGACTGAGTGCCTGAACTGAACTGATGATGCCTTAATGATTTGATTACAATGTGTGACCCCATGACAGGATTCAAGCTTCCAAAGGAGAGAACAGGAGACAGTGCCATTCCAGGAAGACAGAATTTTATTTGCTAGTCATCCAGGAATGTTTTCACCCACATAAAAGCTCTTACAATAAAGCCATATATTGTGACAAAGCAATGGATTATCAAAACATTCAATTCCATTTTTTCATATTTACTTATTTATTTATTTGGCTAATTTGGGTCTTTGTTGCAGCACATGGAATCTTCTGTTGTGGCACACCTAATATTTTATTGTCAACTTGTGGTTGGATTGAGTCTTCCTTTTGAAACATTTTTCTTTACCCTATGTCTTTGGTTATTGAATGAATTTTATTTGCTAGTCATCCAGGAATGTTTTCACCCACATAAAAGCTCTTACAATAAAGCCATATATTGTGACAAAGCAATGGATTATCAAAACATTCAATTCCATTTTTTCATATTTACTTATTTATTTATTTGGCTAATTTGGGTCTTTGTTGCAGCACATGGAATCTTCTGTTGTGGCACACCTAATATTTTATTGTCAACTTGTGGTTGGATTGAGTCTTCCTTTTGAAACATTTTTCTTTACCCTATGTCTTTGGTTATTGAAATTAACATGCTAATTTGATTGACTTGATTAATATGATTCCCCACTGGTTTATGTGATCTGTACAAATGCCTCTACTAGTTCAGTTTGTTGCTGACATACATAAACTGTTAAGGCATCAGGTTCTGTCACTTCATGTGATTTTGCTGTCTTAGAGAAATGGCTTCTTTCCCTTTACCTCTGACAATCTGTTGAGAGAGGTCATTTCAATCTGCTCCATTTCTTTAAGAAATGGGTTTGAAATTTTAAATTTCTATTTTTGCTTCTCACAGGAATGACATCAAGCATTTTCCTGTGTGTTATATGCCATATCTTATATAAAAAGGGAAAGAAGACAGAGAAAGAGAGAGGTCTTCCCTTGAGCACTGTCATTCTGAATTGAAATTGTGCCAATTTATTAACACAATCAGCAACAGCCTTCTTAATTAAACTACCAAAAATATCACCAATAATCTTTAGTGTTCAAAGCATCTCTTTCTTTGCTGAGGCATTGCAGCCATACCACTTATATGGGTTTAAGAAGCCAATGATTCACCAAATAAACTTTCAGTTTATATATTTATGCTTCAGAAAAAAACTATTAGCAACAATTTTATAGCAAATGTCATCCTTACAGTAACTCCTTTTTTTCTGTAACATTTCAATTAAGTACAAACCAAGGTTCCTGACATTTGCAATAATTATTCTTTTCCTAATGCTTGTTTGGACTGACAAGTTGCTTTGATTTTTCATCGTCTTTTTAGTAAAATGAAACTTTCTACTTTCTCCTTATACTAATGCTCTGATTCATGGCAGGCTGAAGTGGCTAGTGGGTTATTACTTAAAAGCATTAATCTAATTTTGTTTCTGGCTCTTGTCTCCACATGCCTGGCCTGCCATGGGCCAACTTTCCAAGCTTTTCCCAAGAGAGGCCATTAGAAGACATGGAATGAGAAAGATCTGAAGTCTGATGCTTAAATCATTGACCAGGGTTCTGCCATTCGTCTTTGATGCTGACTTGATGCAAGTTAATTTATGCATATTTTTATCACAATATTCTTCTTGTTCAGTCACTTGGTAATGTCCGACTGTTTGTTACCCCATGGCCTATAGCATGCCAGGCTTCCCTGTCCTTCACCATCTCCTGGAGTTTGCTTAAACTTATGTCCATCAAGTCAGTGATACCATCTAACCATCTCATCATCTGTTGTCCCCTTCTCCTCCTCGCCTTCAATCTTTCCCAGCATCAGGGTCTTTTTCAATGAGTTGGCTCTTTATATCAGGTAACCAAAGAACTGGAGCTTCAGTTTTAGCATCAGTTATCCTTGTAATTTATATCCAGGGTTGATTTCCTTTAGGATTCACTGGTTTGATATTCCAGTCCAAGGGACTCTCAGGAGTCTTCTCCAGCATCACAGTTCAAAGGCATCAATTCATTGGCACTTAGCCTTTTATATTGTCCAGCAGTCACATGCATACATGAAAACTAGAAAAACCATAGCTTTGACTATATTGACCTTTATGGGCAAAGTAACGTCTCTGCTTTTTAATATGCTGCCTACGTTTGCCATTGTTTCCCCCCACCCCCCCANATGATCCAGCGGATGTTGGCAATTTGATCTCTGGTTCCTCTGCCTTTTCTAAAACCAGCTTGAACATCAGTGAGTTCAAGGTTCACATATTGCTGAAGTCTTGCTTGGAGAATTTTGAGCATTACTTTACTAGCATGTGAGATGAGTGCAATTGTTCATTGTTAGTGTATAGGAATGCAAGGGATTTCTCTGTTAATTTCATGTCCTGCAACTTTACTATGTTCATCAATTAGCTCTAGTAATTCTCTGGTGGAGTCTTTAGGGTTTTCTATGTAGAGGATCATGTCATCTGCAAACAGCGAGAATTACTTTTTCTTTTCCAATTTGGATTCCTTTTATTTATTTCTCTGCTCTGATTGCTGTGGCCAATTTTGTTAAGGATTTTTACATCTATGTTCATCAGTGATATTGGCCTGTAGTTTCTTTTTTGTATCATCTTTGTCTGGTTTTGATATTAGGATGATGGTGGCCTCATAGAATGAGTTTGGAAATTTACCCTCCTCTGCATTTCTGGAAGTGTTTGAGTAAGATAGGTGTTAGCTCTTCTCTAAATTTTTGGTAGAATTCAGCTGTGAAGCTCTCTGGTCCTGGACTTTTGTTTGCTGGAAGATTTCTGATTACAGTTTCAATTTCTGTGCTTGTGATGGGTCTGTTAAGATTTTCTATCTCTTCCTGGTTCACTTTTGGAAAGTTATACTTTTCTAGGAATTTGTCCATTTCTTCCAAGTTGTCCATTTTATTGGCATATAGTTGCTGATAGTAGTCTCTTATGATCCTTGTATTTCTGTGTTGTCTGTTGTGATCTCTCCCTTTTCATTTCAATTTTGTTGATTTGATTCTTCTCCCTTTGTTTCTTGATGAGTCTGGCTAATGGTTTGTCAATTTTATTTATCCCTTTAAAGAACCAGCTTTTGGCTTTGTTGATTTTTGCTTGGTTTCTTTTGTTTCTTTTGCATTGATTTCTGCCCTAATTTTTAAAGATTTCTTTCCTTCTATGAACCCTGGGGTTCTTCATTTCTTCATTTTTTAGTTGCTTTAGGTGTAGAGTTAGATTATTTATTTGACTCTTTTCTTGTTTCTTGAGGTAAGCCTGTATTGCTATGAACCTTCCCCTTAGCACTGCTTTTACAGTTCCCCATAGGTTTTGGGTTGTTGTGTTTTCATTTTCATTCGCTTCTATGGATATTTTGATTTCTTTTTTATTTCTTCTATGATTTACTGGTTATTCAGAAGCATTTTGTTTAGCCTCCATATGTTAGAATTTTTAATAGTTTTTTCCTGTAATTGACATCTAATCTTGTGGTCAGAAAAGATGCTTGGAATGATTTCAGCTTTATTTGAATTTACCAAGGCTAGATTTATGGCCCAGGATGTGATCTATCCTAGAGCAGGTTCCATATGCATTTGAGAAAAAGGTGAAATTCATTGTTTTAGGATGAAATGTCTATCTATCTTATAGATATCACTTAGGTCTAACTGATCCTTTGTATCATTTAAAGTTTGTGTTTCCTTGTTAATTTTGTGTTTAATTGATTTATCCATAGATGTGAATGGGGTATTAAAGTCTCCCACTATTGTTGTGTTATTGTTAATTTCCCCTTTCACACTTGTTAGCATTTGCCTTACATATTGCAGTGTTCCTATGTTGGGTGCATATATATTTATAATTGTTGTACCTTCTTGGATAGATCTTTTGGTTATTATGTAGTGTCCTTCTTTGTCTCTTTTCACAGCCTTTATTTTAAAGTCTATTTTATCTGATATGCATATTGCTACTCTTGCTTTTTTTTTTTTTGTCTCCATTTCCATGAAATATGTTTTTCCAGCACTTCACTTTCAGTCTGTATGTGTCCCTTGTTTTGAGGTGGGTCTCTTGTATTGAGATCTTGTTTCTTTATCCATTCAGCCAGTCTTTGTCTTTTGGTTGGGGCATTCAACCCATTTACATTTAAGGAATTATTAATAAGTATGATCATGTTGCCATTTACTTTATTGTTTTGAGTTTGAGTTTATACACCCTTTCTGTGTTTCCTCTCTAAAGAAGATTCTTTAGCATTTGTTGAAGAGCTGGTTTGGTGGTGCTGAATTTTCTCAGCTTTTGCTTGTCTGTAAAGATTTTGGTTTCTCCTTCATATTTGAATGAAATCCTTGCTGGGTATAGTAATCTGGGTTGTAGGTTTTTCTCTTTCATCACTTTAAGTATGTCTTGCCATTCCCTTCTGGCCTGAGGAGTTTCTATTGAAAGATCAGCTGTTATGTTTATGGGAATCACCTTGTGTGTTATTTGCTGTTTTTCCCTTCTGCATTTAATATTTCTTCTTTGTGCTTGATCTTTTTAATTTGATTAATTTGTGTCTAGGGATGTTTCACCTTGGGTTTATCCTGTTTGGGACTCTGGGCTTCTTGGACTTGGGTGACTATTTCCTTCCCCATTTTGGGAAATTTTCAGCTATTGTCTCCTCAAGTATTTTCTTATGGCCTTTCTTTTTGTCTTCTTCTTCTGGGACTCCTATGATTCGAATGTTGGGCCATTTGAAATTGTCCCAGAGGTCCCTGAGATTATCTTCATTTCCTTTAATTCTTTTTTCTTTTTTCCTCTCTGCTTCACTTATTTCTCCCATTCTATCTTATACCTCACTTATCCTATCTTCTGCCTCCATTATTTTACTGTTGGTTCCCTCCAGAGTGTCTTTAATCTCATTTATTGCATTATTCATTATTGATTGACTCTCCTTTATTTCTTCTAGGTCCTTGTTAAATGTTTCTTTCATCTTCTCAGTCCTTTTCTCCAGGTTATTTACCTGTAACTTTTTTTTTGTTTGTTTTCACGATTTTGGATCATTTTTACTATCACTATTCTGAATTCTTTTTCAGGTAGGCTCCCTATCTCCTCCTCTTTTGTTTGGATTGGTGGGCATTTATCATTTTGCTTTACCTGCTGAGTATTTCTCTGCCTTTTCATCTTGTTTAGATGGCGTGTTTCAGGTGGCCTTTCTGTATTCTGGCAGTTTTTTGGTTGCTCTTTATTGTGGAGTTTCCTCCCTTTGGGTGGGGTTGGACGAGTGCCTTGTCAAGGTTTCCTGGTTAGGGACGCTTGTGTTGGTGTTCTGGTGGTTGGAGCTGTATTTCTTCTCTCTGGGGTGCAATAAAGTGTCCAGTAGTGAGTTTTGAGATGTCTATTGTTTTAGTGTGCCTTTGGGCACCCTTTATATTGAAGATCAGGGTTATGTTCCTACATTGCTGGAGAATTTGCATGGTATGTCTTGCTCTGGAACTTGTTGGCTCTTGGCTAGTGCTTGGTTTCAGTGTAGGTATGGAGGCTTTTGGATGATCTCTTATAGATTAATGTTCCCAGGAGTCAGGAGTTCTCTGGTGTTCCCACGTTTTGGGCTTAAGCCTCCTGCCTCTGGTTTTCAGTTCTATTCTTACAGTAGCTTCAAGGCTTCTCCATCTATATAGCACCAAAGATAAAACATCTAGGTTAATGGTGAAAAGTTTCTCCACAGGAAGGGTACCCAGAGAGGTTCACAGAGTTATATGGAGAAGAGAAGAGGGAGGAGTGAGATAGAAGTGATCAGGAGGAGAAGAGGAGGAATCAAAAGGGGAGAGAGCACTCTAGCTAGTAATCAATTCCCTATGTACTCTCCACAATCTGGAACTCTCAGAGAGGTTCATGGATTTACATAGAGAAGAGAAGAGGGAAGAAGGAGACAGAGGTGACCAGGAGGATAAAAGGGGGAATCAAAAGGAGAGAGACAGGTCCAGCCAGTAATCAGTTCCCTAAGTGTTTTCCACAGCCCAGAACACAGACTGAGATTCACAGGGTTGGGTAGAGAAGAGAAAGGGGGGGGAGGAGGTAGAGATGACCTGAGGGAGAAAAAGGAGAGTCAAAAGGGGGATATAGTAATCAAGCCAATAATCACCCTCCTTAGTAAAAATGAGTACTGAAGAGTAGATTCTTAAAGGTACAAATCTGATAACAAATACTAGAAAGCAAAATTAAAAATCTAAAGTAGAGGTTACACTCTCAAAAATACAATATTAAAACAAAACAAAACAAAATCACACAAATTATAAAAAATATATATGAAGTTTGCTTTAAAAATAGGGTCTTTTTTGTAAGGTAATAGTAGGTTATAAAAATAAAAAGTAAAGGAGTAACAGAGGACCTAATAATAAAAAAATTTAATTTAAAAAATGATAATAGTAAAAATATATTTAGAAATTTCTCTGGAGCTGTTGTGGGCAGTGTGGTGTCAGTTCAGTTTCTGATAGTTCCTTTTTCCAGCTTATACTTCTCAAGATCTATAGGCCCCTTCTAATGTAGTTTGTGTTAACTACAGAGTTTTAATCCTTTGCACCTGTCACTTCCAACGTGGTCCCCTCTGTTTATTCTCGTTTCTTCTGTTCGCAGGTCTCTTCAGTGTCTAATTTCTGCCCTGACATAAGGGGGCGAAGGTGATCACTTACTTAGGCTCACTTGTTCAGTGCTTTGGGGAGGGAGGAACACTGCCAACAAGTATCATTGTCATGTGTGGGGAGTGCTCGCAGTGTCTCAGCCACACTGGGTTTGTGTCTGCTCACAGTGTGTGTGCTTTTCCAGTCTACACTGCTCAGGCTTCAGGTTGCTCTGCAGTGGAACTGTCTAAAGTGGGCCCTGGGTTGCATGCACTTCCCAGATCTAAGCCGTTCAGGTTCTCGGGTATTCCACAAAGGCGCAGACTCTGTTGGGCCTGTGTTTTGTGCCCTTCCAAGGTCCGAGCAGCTCAAGGTGACCAGCTGCTTGGCAAGCACACTCTTCCCGGGTGCAGTGCATCTTATCACCTCCCTGGTCCCAGCTGCTTGATTTCCTGGGTGGCAGTAGTTGTGCCCTCTCAGGTGTGCTATGTGTCTCTTCTGGGGAGCTGATCTCTGGCTGCAACCCTCCCAGCAGATGTCAAATGTCCAGAATCCCAGGAAGTCTTGGTTAGAACTGGAAGCCTGCTTGCAATTTGGTAGAGGATGCTGTCTCTGGGCCGAGTTGTCCCATTCCAGCTCTGGCTGCCACCTGCCTGTTTCCCTGCCTCTGGCGGAGGATGGGCCAGGCAGGAGCCAGCTAGCACTCCTCTGGTGTTTGCTCAGTCCTTTGTTCTATGAGCAGGCTGGCAGTGCCTTAGGTTAGGGCTTTTCATGGGATAGTTCTCTCTCTCTCTCTCTCTCTCTCTCTCTCTCTCTCTCTCTCTCTTTTTTCCTCTCTCTCTCTCTGGCTAACCCACAGTTTGGGTTGCTATCTCAAGTTAGCTCCCTCAGATTGCCCTCAGGGTATTCAGGCCAGATCCTTCCCTAAGCAATGCAGCCCGCTCCTCCCTGTTCAGCCCCGCTTGCTGGTGGTGGATGTGAGCGTCTGGGCTACTTCTCTGCTGGGAGTTGCCATTAAACACATAATCTGTGGGTTTTATTTATTTATTTTTCCTCCTGGTTATGTTCCCCTCTGAGATTCCAAAACTCCACACAGACCTGCTGGTGAGAGGGTTTCCTGGTGTTTGGAAACTTCTCCTCTTTAAAGACTCCCTCCCCAGGACAGGTTTCTGTCCCTAACTCTTTTGCCTCTCTTTTTATCTTTTATGGGCTTCCCTGGTGGCTCAGAGGTTAAAGCGTCTGCCTGGAATGCGGGAGACCGGGGTTCAATCCCTGGGTCAGGAAGATCCCCTAGAGAAGGAAATGGCAACCCACTCCAGTACTCTTGCCTGGAAAATCCCACTGACGGAGGAGCCTGGTAGGCTATAGTCCATGGGGTCGCAAAGAGTAGGACACTACTGAGCGACTTCACTTCACTTCACTTCACTTTATCTTTTATATTTTGTCCTACCTCCTTTAGAAGACAAAGAGCTGCCTTTCTAGGTGCCTGGTGTCCTCTGCCAGTGTTCAGAGGTTGTTTTGTGGAATTTTCTCAGCATTCAAATGATCTTTTGATGAGTTTGTTGGAGAGAAAGTGATCTCCCCATCCTATTCCTCCGCCATCTTTGAACCGTCCCTTAGAGTTTTATTATGAACATTCCAGGATATATTTTCCTGAGAGCCTATTCCTGTTACTTATCAGCATTTCTTAGAAAACTCCACATGTCCATGTATACTTTTTCCTCAAACTGAAACAAAACAAATAATCAGTTATTGGAGAGGCAGAAAGTTGATTTGGTCAATGGATTTAGTTTTGGTGTCTTCCTAATGGCTGTTGATTAATTCAACATGGCTGTCACATAGTAGCCTAATGGAAAGAACAAGGGGTTTGGAGAAAACACACTTAAGTGCTCTGGATCACATTTGGCTGGATGACCCTTGGATAAGTCGCTTAACTGATTTGATCCTTATTTAACTAAGCTCTAAAATGAGGGATTAAAACTGATTTCATAAGGATGCTGTGAGGGTTAAATAATATAATTTATAGAAATTTACAAGCACAACTTAGGTGCTCAATATTTAGTAGTCATTCTACAAAATGAATGATCTTTGATAACATTAGGCTAAGTGCTGCATGCCAGTCACAAAAATATAGTAAGTTTATGACACTGTTTATATGAGTTATCGAAAATAGTAAAATTTCGAGAAAATGAACATAACATTGTGGTTTCCAGGGATGCAAGGGAGGGAGAAATGGGAAACTGTTGCTGACCAAGTAATAGAGTTTCAGTTTTTCAAGATGATAAAGTTCTAAAGAGTGGCCAAGATGATGGGAAAGAAAGACCTTGAGCTCATTTCCTTGCACAGGCACATCAAAACTTTAACTATTTACAGAGAAACTATAGATGAGAATGATCTGAAGACTAGCAGAAAAGGTCTTCTACAAACAAAGACAAAAGGAAAGAGCCAGTACTATATTCAAAATAGATAACCAACAGGGACCTACTCTATAGCACAAGATTCTGCTCAAAAGTCTGTAATAACCTAAATGGAAAAAGAATTTGCAAAAGGATAAATATATGTACATGTATACCAGAGGTTTCCCAGGTAGTGCTAGTGGTAAAAAAAAAAATCCTGCCTGCCAGTATGGGAGACACAAGAGACATGGTTTCAACTCCTGAGTCAGGAGATCCCCTAGAGGAGGGCATGGCAACCCACTCCAGTATTCATGCCTGGAGAATCCCATGGACAGAGGATCCAGGTGGGCTATGGTCCATAGGGTCCCAAAGAGTAGTACATGACTGAAGTGACTTAGCACACGTGTACATGTAACTGAATCACTTTGCTGTACACCCGAAACTAACACAACAGTGTAAATCAACTATAGTCCAATATAAAGTGTTTTTGTTCAGTTGCTATGTAATGTCCAACCCTTCGTGACTCCATGGACTGCAGCATGTCAGGCCTCACTGTCCTTCCTATCTCCCGGAGTTTGATCAAATTGATGCCCATTGAGTCGGTGAGGTTATCCAATCATTTCATTCTCTGCTGCCCCCTTCTCTTCCTGCCCTCAGTCTTTCCCAGCATAAGGGTCTTTTCCAATGAGTTGGCTCTTCACATCAGGTGGCCAAAGTATTGGAGCTTCAGCTTAAACATCAGTCCTTCCAATGAATAGTCAGGGTTGATTTCCTTCAGGATTGACTGGTTTGATCTCCTTGCTATCCAAGGGACTCTGAAGAGTCGTCTCCAACTCCACAGTTCAAAAGTATCAATTCTTTAGTGCTCAGCTTTCTTTATAGTCCAACTGTCATATCCGTTCATGACCACTGGAAAAAAATTATTGGAATATAGTTGGTCTACAATATTTGTTAGTTTCAGTTGTAAAGCAAAGTGAATCAGTTATATATATGCCTATATCCACTCTTTTTAAGATTCTTTTCCTATGTAGGCCATTAAAGAGTACTGGGTAGAGTTTCCTGTGCTATACTATAGATCCTTGTTGTTGTTCAGTTGTTTTGTCCAACTCTTTGTGACCCCATAGGCTGTACCCTGCCAGGCTCCTCTGTCCATGGAATTTCCCGGGCAAGAATACTGGAGTGGATTGCCATTTCCTTCTCCTGGGCATCTCCTCAGACTAGAGATCTAACCCATAACTCCTGCATTTGCAGGCATATTTTTAACCACTGAGCCATCAGGGTTCAGTTCAGTTAGTCACTCAGTCATGTCCAACTCTTTGTGACCACATGGATTGCAGCATGCCAGGCTTCCTGTCCATCACCAACTTCCAGAGTTTACTTGATGTCATGTCCATTGAGTCGGTGGTGCCATCCAAACATCTCATTCTGTCATCCCCTTCTCCTCATGCTTTCAATCTTTCCCAGCATCAGAGTCTTTTCAAATGAGTCAGTTCTTCCCATCAGGTGGCCAGAGTATTGGACTTTGACCTTCAGCATCAGTCCTCCCAATGAATATTCAAGACTGATTTTCTTTATGATGGACTGGTTGGATCTCCTTGCAACCCAAGGGACTCTCAAGAGTTTTCTCAAAGACCACAGCTCAAAAGCATCAGTTCTTCAGCGCTCAGCTTTCTTTATAGTCTCACATCCATACATGACTACTGGAAAAACCATAGCTTTGACTATAGAGACCTTTGTTGGCAAAGAAATATTTCTGCTTTTGAATATGCTGTCTGGGTTTCCTGTAGCTTTTCTTCCAAGGAGTAAGTGTCTCTTAATTTCATGACTAGAGTCACCATCTACAGTGATTTTGGAGCCCAAGAAAAAAAAAAGCCTGCCACTGTTTCCATTGTTTCCCATCTATTAGCCATGAAGTAACAGGGCCAGATGCCAGGATCTTAGTTTCTGAATGTTGAGTTTTAAGCCAGCTTTTTCACGCTCTTTTTTCACCTTTGCCAATAGGCTCTATAGTCCTCTTTGCTTTCTACCATTAGGGTGGTATCATCTGCATATCTTGATTACAGCTTCTGATTCATCAAGCCTGGCATTTCACATGATGTACTCTGTATAGAAGTTAAATAAACAGGGTGACAATATACAGCCTTTCTCAATTTTGAACCAATCCATTGTTCCATGTCCAGTTTTAACTGTTACTTCTTGACCTGCATATGGGTTTCTCAGAAGGCAGGTATTCCTATCTCTTTCCACAGTTTGCACTGATCCACACAGTCAAAGGCTTTAGAATAGTCAATGAAGCAGATGTTTTTCTGGAATTTCTTTCTTTTTCTATGATTCAGCAAATGCTGGCAATTTGATCTCTGGGTCCTCTGCCTTTTCTAAATCCATCTGGTACATCTGGAAGTTCCTGGTTCATATACTGTTGAAGCGTAGCTTGAAGGATTTTGAGCATTACCTTGCTAGTATGTGAAATGAGTACAATCGTATGGTAGTTTGAACATTCTTTGGCATTCCCTTTCTTTGAGATTGGAATGACAACTGACCTTTCCCACTCCTGTGGCCATTGCTGAGTTTTCCAAATTTACTGGCATATTGAGTTCAGTACTTAACAGCATTATCATTTAGGATTTGAAATAGCTCATCAATGGCAACCCACTCCAGTACTCTTGCCTGGAAAATCCCATGGACCGAGGAGCCTGGTAGGCTGCGGTCCATTGGGTCGCTAAGAGTCGGACACGACTGAGCGACTTCACTTTCACTTTTCACTTTCATGCACTGGAGAAGGCAATGGCAACCCACTCCAGTGTTCTTGCCTGGAGAATCCCAGATACAGAGGAGCCTAGTGGGCTGCCATCTCTGGGGTCACACAGAGTCGGACACGACTGAAGTGACTTAGCAGCAGCAGCAGCAGCAGCATTGGAGAAGGCAATAGCAACCCACTCCAGCGCTCTTGCCTGGAGAATCCCAGGATTTGCACAAAGTTGGACACGACTGAAGCAACTTAGCAGCAGCAGCAGCAGCATCTGTAATTCCATCACCTCCACTGGCTTTATTCATAGTAATGCTTCCTGAGGCCCACTTGACCTCCCACTCTAGGATGTTTGGCTCTAGAGAACTGACCACACCCTCATGGTTATCCAAGTCATTAAGACCTTTTTGGGGGGATACAGTTCTGTGTATTCTTGCCACCTGTTATTAATCTCTTCTGGTTCTGTTAGGTCCTTGCCATTTTGGTCCTTTATCATGCCCATCTTTGCATGATACATTCCCTTGGTATCAAAAATATTCTAATTAAAAACAGCTAAAGGATCTATTTCAGTTTATTGGAGAATAGTATTTAAAACATGTGCTTTCAAATAATATTGAAACATGTGCTTTTCAAAGCACAAAAATATATGCTTTTTGTTGTTTCTTTTATGCCCTCTTTATTGACAGAACAAGGAAATATATATGTGTATACTAATCCATATGTTATATATATCTTGGTTTTCCTGATGGCTCATTGGGCAAAGAATCTGCCTGGAATGCAGGAGACACAGGAGATGTGAGTTTGATCACTACATCGGGAAGATCCCTTGAAGGAGTAAATGGCAACCCACTCCAATATTCTTGCCTGAAAAATCCCACGGACAGAGGAGCCTGTTGGGCTTCAGTTCATGGGATCACAGAAGAGTTGGACACAACTGAACTCAAGCATATATATAAGGATATCCGTTCAGTTCAGTTCAGTTGCTCAGTCGTGTCCAACTCTTTGCAACCCCATGGGCTGCAGCACACCAGGATTCCCTGGTCATCACCAACTCCTGGAGCTTGCTCAAACTCATGTCCATAGAGTCAGTGATGCCATCCAACCATCTCATCCTCTGTTGTCCCCTTCTCCTTATGCCTTCACTCTTTCCCAGCATCAGGGTCTTTCCCAATGAGTCAACTCTTCATATCAGGTGGCCAAAGTATTGGAGTTTCAGCTTCAGCATCAGTCCTTCTAATGAATATTCAGGACAAATTTCCTTTACAATTGACTGGTTTGATCTCCTTGTTGTCCAAGGGACTCTCAAGACTCTTCTCCAACACCATAGTTCAAATGCATCAATTCTTCAGTGTTCAGCTTTCTTTATGGTCCAACTCTAACATCCATACATGACTAATGTAAAAAAAAAAGAACTTTGACTAGATGGGCCTTTGTTAGCAAAAGGATACACATATATCTGAATCTTTCTATAGGTCAAACATCAGTTTTTATTGATGTCTCCAACTCCAATCCATTAGCAATTAAGCCATTTCACCTCCTCCCCTCTTTTAACCTATGTTCTCCTACTTTATTCCAAAAATAAGACAACTGGTTCCTACCATCCACCATGCATTACTTAACTGTTTAGTTCCTGTACACATGCATAAAAGTATCAAAATTATTAACCCATATCCCTATGCAAACAATTTTATCAACTAGACTTCAGTGAATTTGTATAGTTTTGTTTGCCTTTTAGTTCTACAGACTCCACTCCTTTCCAAATTTACTTATATGTGCACCTTTTTCCCCCATCTTCTTTACTGAGATTGTTTCATACATTTATAATGCAATTTAGTTGTTTTGTCACATTCTAAATCCTATTCTGGGATCCTCCAGTCTCCTAAATGATGTCTTCACTTTGCATATATTAAGGTTCAATTTTTGTGCTGTAAAGTTCTGTAGGTTTTGACAGATGCATATCCTACATTATAGCATCATACAGAATAATTTCACCAACCTAAAAACTCTCTTGTGCCTCACTAATACACCTCTCTCCCTCTTTCTCTGCATTGGTGACGCATGATCTTTTTATTGTCTGTATAAATTTGCTTTTTCTAAAATATGATGTATCTGGGATCATACAACATAGAGTTTTAAGCTGCATTCTTTCACTTAATAATATGCATTTAAAATTAAGCTGTGTCTTTGCATGACATGGTAGCTATCCCTGCATAGTATGCAATTATATGGATGTACAACAGTTTGCTTATCCATTCACATGTAGAAGAGCATTTTGTTTTGGGGGGATTATAAATAAAGTTACTATCAACAATCATAAGCAGGTATTTATGTAGACATTTTAAATCAATTGGGTAAGTACTTGGGAATGTGATTGCTGGATCATATGGTATCATTATGTTTGGCTTCGCAGTATACTGCCAAATGATCTCTGAAAGTGGCTGTATTCCACAACTTTTCATGTAAAGAAAAATAAAAATCCTTAACATGGATTACATGGTCTGGATAATTCCCATATCTTCAGCCTCATCTTACATTACTTTCCCCCTCACTTTGCATGCACAGACATACCCCATAGTTACCATACTCCCTTTAGCCTCTGATAACCCATTCTGTGCCTTAGGACTGGAAGCTACTCTTCTATAATCTTCCCTTCCTCAACTTCATCATCATCATCTCACGTTTCCATAACAGAATTTAAGCATATTTTCTCTTTTCTAAATTAATTAATTTTTAATTGGATGATAATTGCTTTACAATACTGTGTTGGTTTTTGTCATACATCAACATGCATCAGCCATAGGTATACATATGTCCCTTCTGCCTTCAACCTCTCTCCCACCTCCCACTCCATCTCACCCCTCTAAGTTGTCACAGAGCACTGGGTTTGAGCTCTCTGCATCATACAACAAATTCCCACTGGCTATCTGTTTTATATATGGTAATATATGTGTTTCAATGCTACTCTTTCAATTTGTCTTACGCTCTCCTTCCCTGACTGTGTCCACAAGTATGTACTGTTTGTGTCTCCATAGAGCTTAAGCATCTTTTCTTTAGGCCAGCCTTCACTGACAACTTTGGCAAGATCAAATACCCCTAGTATAGGCTCTCATAGCTCCAAGTATCTTGCATTTATAGCACTTATCATAGTTATGATACTATTAATGTACTCATTTGACCTCCAACCCCACCCATATTCCTTACCAGGCTGTAATCACCATGAAGTCAGGACCAGATTTTTGTCACTATTACATTCCTAGCACACAGAATAGTATCTTACATATAGGAGGAGTTTAACATATACATTTTTATTAGATGAACAGATTAATGAATGTGTAAATAGAGTAGAAAGTATTGATTACATTTATAAGTTAATGGTATACATTTACAACATGGATGAAATTTGAAGGTATTATGCTAAGTGAAATAAGTCAGATAGAGAAAGACAAATACAATACTCCACTTGTATGTGGAAACTAAAAAAGCCAAATTCATAGAGTGAGAGAATGGAGAGTAGTTACCAGGGGCTGAGTGTTGGGAAAACAGGGAGATGATGGTCAAAGGGTATAAGCTTCCTATAAGATGAATAAGTTCTTAGGGTCTAATGTACAACATGGTGATTATAAATAATGCTGTATTATATACTTGAAAGTTGCTGAAGAGTTGATCTTAAATGCTTTTACCACAAAAGAAGAAATGCAATGGCAGTGTTAGCCTAACCCTATGGTGGTAATAACTTTGCAATATTTAAGTGTATCAAATCAACACCTTAAATTTAGACAATATTATATATAAATAAGATATTGTTATATATCAGTAAGGGCTTTCCTAGTGGCTCAGATGGTAAAGAATCTGGCTGCAGTGCAGGAGACCTGAGTTCAATCCCTGGGTCAAGAAAATCCCTGGGAGAAGGGAATGGCTACCCACTCCAGTATTCTTGCTTGGAGAATTCAATAGACAGAGGAGCCTGGTAGGTTACAATCCATGGGGTTGCAAAGAGTTGGGCATAACTGAGAAACTAACACTTTCACTTGACTTTCATATATCAATAAGGCTTGAAAAAAGGCAATGGAAAGCTATTCTTTACATTTAAAGATATCAACTAACATTGATAGAATGTTTTCATAACCTTTTTCAAAATATGTCAGTTTCATCACTTTATATCATAATAATGCCATGCTATAATTGCTGTTGTACATATAGTGTAACTGCTAATTCTAACTGTAACTCCAATGTTCCTCAAGTTATTTATTTACAACATTTACAACAAAGTGTGTCTGCGAAGTACCACTATAAAAGAACAGTGTCTTTTTTTTTCTTCCCAGTATGGTTCTCAGTTGGCTTAAGATTCTTATTTTTTTCTTTTTCTCATTCACCAGATTCCAAGAAGGGCCAAAATGATAATAAACAATCTACCGAGAAAAATCTGTCTTAAAAATGCTTTGCCTCAATCCTTATTCAGAGATTCAAATGAAAGTGGATGGATAGATTGTTTCCAATCAACCAATTTGACCACTGTTCCTTACATGTAGTTAACTGAAAGCTTAATTGAATACTGAAGGAAAAATATTCAGTCTTAAGCTACATTAACAAAAATCCTACCACATCTTTGTGGTATGTTACAAAAATCTTTATTTGTGCATTTCTTAACCTAAGTGTAAAAACGTATTCCTTTTGAATTCTTTTTGATTCACCAGCAAGAATAGTCATTTCAGACTAGTCAAAGTATCACTAACTCCAAGAAACTTAGACTTGGAAAGAAACTAAAGAAACTAGTTTCCTATCCAATATAAGTTTTCTTTTTACAATATTTGGGCTCTTCATGATGCTTTCCAATGATGGGTATCTCACTTTGTACTGACACAATCAATTTAATTATTGGAAATTTCTCATCTATGAGTAGGTGACCAAAATTTTAAATAGGAGATAATCAAATACATAGAAATGAGCAGGTACTGATCTAACATTGATTCAATGACACCTCTTTTCATACCTTGCTAATTGTGAATCATTGTAATTGTTGTTATCAAAGCTACAAATCAAAGATAGAAATTGTTGTTTCTCTATCTCATCAATAAATATAATTTTTTATAGGCAACAGTAATATTTTCTTCATATCTAATACTCTCCAGCATAAACTTCCTATGCTAGTCAATTTGATTTATTCTTACTTCAAATCCAAATAAACTTTTCAATCTCAGTGCACAGAATAATTTTCTAATTTCTCATAACCTAACTTCACTTCTGGAAATCGGAGTCCCTCTTTATTTTTCTTTTTTTAAAAATTAATCTGTTTTAACTGGAGGCTAATTACTTTACAATATCATGGTGGATTTTGCCATCAGTTCAGTTCAGTCACTCAGTTGTGTCCGACTCTTTGCGACCCCATGAATCGCAGCACGCCAGGTCTCCCTGTCCATCACCAACTCCTGGAGTTCACTCAGACCCACGCCCATGGACTCAGTGACGCCATCCAGCCATCTCATCCTCGGTTGACCCTTCTCCTCCTGCCCCCAATCCCTCCCAGCATCAGGGTCTTTTCCAATGAGTCAACTCTTCGCATAAGGTGCCCAAAGTACTGGAGCTTCAGTTTTAGCATCATTCCTTCCAAAGAAATCCCAGGGTTGATCTCCTTCAGAATGGACTGGTTGGATCTCCTTGCAGTCCAAGGGACTCTCAAGAGTCTTCTCCAACACCACAGTTCAAAAGCATCAATTCTTCGGCACTCAGCCTTCTTCACAGTCCAACTCTCACATCCATACATGACCACAGGAAAAACCATAGCCTTGACTAGACTTAGTCAGCAAAGTAATGTCTCTGCTTTTGAATATACTATTGGTGGTGCTGAATTCTCTCAGCTTTTGCTTGTCTGTAAAGCTTTTGATTTCTCCTTTATATTTGAATGAAGTCCGTGCTGGGTACAGTAATCTGGGCTGTAAGTTATTTTCTTTCATCACTTTAAGTATGTCCTGCCATTCCCTCTTGGCCTGAAAAGTTTCCATTGAAAGATCAGCTGTTATCCTTATGGGAATCCCCTTGTGTGTTATTTGTTGTTTTTCCCTTGCTGCTTTTAATATTTGTTCTTTGTGTTTGATCTTTGTTAATTTGATTAACATGTGTCTGTGGGTGTTTCGCCTTGGGTTTATCCTGTTGAAACTCTCTGGGTTTCTTGGACTTGGGTGATTATTTCCTTCCGCATTTTAGGGAAGTTTTCAACTATTATCTCCTCAAGTATTTTCTCATGGTCTTTCTTTTTGTCTTCTTCTTCTGGGACTCCTGTGATTCAAATGTTGGAGTGTTTGACTTTTCCCAGAGGTCCCTGAGGTTGTCCTCATTTCTTTTAATTCTTTTCTCTTTTTTCCTCTGTTCATTTATTTCTACCATTCTATTTTCTACCTCACTTGTCCTATCTTCTGCCTCCATTATTCTACTGTTGGTTCCCTCCAGATTGTTTTTCATGTCTTTTACTGCATTGTTCAGTTTATATTGACTCTTTTTCATTCATTCTAAGTCCTTGTTGAACTTTTCTTACATCTTCTCGATCCTTGTCTCCAGGCTATTTTGCTGAAACTCCAATTTGTTTTCAAGATTCTGGATCATTTTCACTATCATTATTTGGAATTCTTTATCAGGTAGATTCCTTATCTCTTCCTCTTTTGTTTGATTTGGTGGACATTTATCCTGTTCCTTTGCCTTCTGGGTATTTCTCTGCCTTTTCTTCTTGTTTATATTGCTCTGTTTGGGGTGGCCTTTCGGTATTCTGGCAGTTGGTAGTTTCTCTTTATTATGGAGGTTCCTCATTGGTGTGGGGTTGGACGGGTGGCTTGTCAGGGTTTTCTGGTTAGGGAAGCTTGTGTCAGTGTTCTGGTAGGTGAAGCTGGATTTCTTCTTTCTGGAGTGCAATGAAGTGTCCATTAATAAGGTTTGAGATGTTTATGGGCTTGGTGTGACTTTGGTCAGCCTTTATATTGAGGCTCAGGGTTATGTTTCTATGTTGTTGGAGAATTTGTGTGGTATGTCTTGCTCTGGAGCTTGTTGGCCCTTGGGTAGTGGTTGGTTTCAGTGTAGGTATGGAGGCATTTGATGAGCTCCTATCAATTAATGTTCCCTGGATTCAAAAATTCTCTGGTGTTCTCAGGATTTGGACTTAAGCCTCCTGCTTCTGGTTTTCAGACATTCTTACAGTAGCCTCAAGACTTCTCCATCTATACAGCACCAATGATAAAACATCTAGGTTAAAGATGCAAAGTTTCTCCACAGTGAGGAACACCCAGAGAGGTACACAAAGTTTCATGGAGAAGAGAAGAGGGAGGAGAGTGATAGAGGTGACCAGGAGGAGAAGACAGGGAATCAAAAGGGGAGAGAGCAAGCTAGCCACTAATCACTTCCCATGTGCTCTCCACAGTCTGGATCCCTCAGAGATGTTCACAGAGTTACACAAAGAACAGAAGAGGGAGGAAGGAGACAGAGATGGCCAGGAAGATAAAAGGGGGAATCAAAAGGAGAGAGACAGATCCAGCCAGTAATCAGTTCCCTAAGTGTTCTCTACAGTCTGGAACACACAAAGAGATTCACCGAGTTGGGTAAAGAAGAAAAGGGGGAAGGGGGAGATAGAAGCGACCTGGTGGAGAAAAAGGAGAGTCAAAAGGGGAAGAGAGCAATCAGGCCAGTGATCTCACTCCCAAGTGAAAATGGGTACTGAAGATTGGGTTCTTAAAGGTACAAAGTTGAAAACAAATACCAAAAAGCAAAGATCAAAAATCTTGAGTAGAGTTTAGATTCTCAAAAATACAATATTACAAACAAACAAATGAAACACCAAGTCACAGAAATTATAAAATTTATAGATGAAGTTTGTTTTAAAAATAGGGTCTTTTTTTTTTGCAAGGTAATAGTAGGTTATAAAAATATAAATTAAAGGAGTAATGGGGACTTAAAAATAACAAAAAATAAAATAAAATAATTTTTAATAAAAAAATGATAATAGTA
Source organism: Aepyceros melampus (assembly GCA_006408695.1). Classification (NCBI taxonomy): domain Eukaryota; kingdom Metazoa; phylum Chordata; class Mammalia; order Artiodactyla; family Bovidae; genus Aepyceros; species Aepyceros melampus. Next base: position 58,788 of record SJXQ01002210.1, read on the forward strand.
AAAATATATCTAAGACTTTCTCTGGAGCTGTTGTGGACAGTGAGGGGTCAGTTCATTTTCAGATAGTTCCTTGGTCTGGCTTGTTCTTCTCACAGTCTATAGGCCCCTTCCTATGTAGTCATTGCTAACTACAGGGTTTTAATCTATTGCACCTGTCATTTCCAAAGCAGTTCCCTCTGTTTATTTTAGCTTCTTCTCTTTGTTGGTCTCTTCAGTGTCTAATTCCTGCCCTGACACAAGGGGGGTGGTGGTGGTCACTTTTTTTTAGGCTCGCTTGTTCAGTCGTGCATTGGGGAGGGAGGAACACTGCAAACAAATATCACTAATGAGTGTTCACAGTGATTCAGCCACACTGGGTTTGCCCCTGCTTACGGCGTATGCACTTTCCCAGTCTACACTGCTCAGACTCTAGGTTGCTCTGCTGGAACTGTCTGATGTGGGCCCTGGTTTGCACGCACTTCCCAGGTCTAAGCCGCTCAGGTTCAGGTTCTCCGGTAGTCCACAAAGGTGCAGACTTGGTTGGGCCTGCGGTTTGCACCCATCCCAGATCCGAGCAGCTCAGGTGACCAGGTACTTGGCATGCGTAGTCACCACCAGTTGAAGGCTGCAACTTATTCCCTCCCCCAGCCCAGTTGCTCGGTTTTCTGGGTATACAATGGGCGCACCTTCTCAGGTGTGCTTTGTGCCACTTCTGGGAAGTTGATCTCTGGCTGTGACCCTCCCAGCAGATGTCGACCATCCAGAATCCCAAGAAGTCTTGGTTAGCAATGAAGTCTGTTTGCAGTTTGGCATAAGATGCCTCTCTGGGGCCATGATTGCCCCCTTCCAGCTCTGGCTGCCCTTGCCTGCCTGTCTTCATTGGGGGATGGGCCCATCCGCAGCCAGCTAGCTCTGCTCAGTCCTTTGTTCTGTGAGCAGGCCTGGCAATGTCTTAGGTTAGGGCTTTTCATGGGATAGCTATCCCACAGTCTGGGTTGCTATCTCAAGCTAGTTCCCTCAGATTGCCCTCAGGGCATTCAGTCCTGGTCCTTACCCTAAGCAATGCAGCCCACGCCTCCCTGTCCAGCCCCTGCTTGCTAGTGGGGGGTGGCAGTGTCTGGGCTGCTGCTCCGCTGGGAGTTGTTGTTAGGCACATAATCTGCGGGTTTTAATTATTTATTTGTTTTTCCTCCAGGTTATTTTGCCCTCTGAGATTCCAAGGCTCGCCACAGACCTGCCGGAGAGAGTGTTTCCTGGTGTTTGGAAACTTCTCTCTTTTTTAAGACTCCCTTCCTGGGACGTATCTCTGTCCCTACCTCTTTTGTCTCTCTTTTTATCTTTTATAGTTTGTCCTACCTCCTTTTGAAAACAATGGGCTGCTTTTCTGGGTGCCTGATGTCCTTTGCCAGCATTCAGAAGTTGTTTTGTGGAATTTGCTCAGTGCTCAAATGTTCTTTTAATGAATAGTGGGGAAGAAAGTGGTCTCCCTGTCCTATTCTTCTGCCACCTTAGGACTGCCTCCACCTTTACCTTTCCATTTAAATAATGGCAGCTGTCAGCTGGGCATGTGGTTTCACATTCTTCTTCTCAAAGGCTGAGTTGTTACAATGTGGAAGGTGAAGTAGAACCATTTCAGCAATTGTAGTCTATAGTTAAAAAGGTTCAAAGGAAGGCCAGAGAAACTGATGGCAGGCTGAAGGAGTCTGCCCTATTTCACTTCCGTATTCCAGGAAGGAAAAGAGCCCTGCTCGATAGTAAGCTTGGGCAAGGAAAGGTAAGAGGCTGGGCTCCTTGTGCCTATAGGTTCAGATTAAGGCTGGTGCTTCCCTTGTGGCTCAGCTGGTAAAGAATTTGCCTGCAATGCAGGAGACCTGGGTTTTATTCCTGGGTTGGGAAGATCTCCTGGAGAAGGGAATGGCTACCCACTCGAGTATTCTGGCCTGGGGAATTCCATGGACTGTATAAGTCCATGGGGTCACAAAAAGTCAGACACGACTGAGAGACTTTCACTTTCACTTATGAAAGAAAGAAAAGATAGTACAAAACCAAAGCCAAATCCACTAAGTAGGGCATTAAGTGGTGAGTTGAGAAGCTTAGCCACCAAAGCCCATTATTCTTTATGGGTTATAATGTGTCTTCTGCATTGGCAGGCAGATTCTTTACCACAGCACCACCTGGAAAGCCCCATAATTTGAAAGCAAATCCAAATTGCAACTGGTCAAAAAGTCAAGACACTTACAGTTGACAAAGCTCAACTAGAGAGTGAAATGAGCCAGAAGCTAATCGTTTTGGAGTAGGGGCAGTTTTAAGTCTTAAATGATTAAAGATTGCATCACAGATAGATTTAGATAAACTCCTTCCTTCTATTTTCCCATCATCAAGTAGAAAATGTAGAGATTCCTGATTAGGAGGTTATTGAATTATCAGGCAAGGAAAAAAAATGACAGCCTGAACTGATTTAATTGAGGTAGAGAATAGAAGATAGATTAAGAAATATTTAATAATTCATTCAACAAATATTTATTGGGTTTCTACTAAAAACCAGGCAATATACTAGGTGTCAGTGTGAATTTAGATGGTAAAATTAGAGACCAACTGATTATGAGGTCAGAAAGAAGAGTTGAAGATACAAAGGTTTATAACACAAACTTCTTGGCCTAGCATTCAAGGCCCTTTGCATTCTAAACCTAATTTGCTTTTCTAGCCTTTGATCCCACTAATTCCCAAAGTGTACTTTCCATTTAAGTTAGGTTGATTTTCTTACTGCTCCCCAAACCCTGAGTATTCACATGTCTCTTTTCTTATGCTGTTTTTACCACTTGAAATCTCCTTTGCATCTTTTGCTCCACCTGTCCCAAACTATTTAGTTTTCAGGACCCACCTCAACTTTTTGTTCCTCTATGAAGTCTTTCCTGAGAACTGAGATACTTTAGTGATTAAGAATGTATGATTTTGCATTAAATAGATCTTTGTTTGAATTCTGGCTCCATTATTTATTAGCTGTATAATGTCTTCTGAGTCTGTGATTGCTCATTTCTAAGAAGAAATTAATATCTCCCTTAGAGAATTCTCTTTTTTTGCTTTATCTATTTATTATTTTTGGCTGTGCTGGATCTTTGCTACTGCATGCAGACTTTCTCTAGTTGAGGCCAGTGGGGGCTACTCTCTAGCTGCAGTGCACAGGCTTCCCATTGCTGTGACTTCTCTTGTTGTGGAGCACAAGCTCTAGGCACCCAGGCTTCAGTATTTGTGCCTCACAGGCTGTAAAGCATGCAGTTTCAGTAGTTGCAGCCCACGGACTTGTCCAGCAGCACGTGGAATCTTCCTGGACCAGGAATTGAACCTGTTTCCCCCGCATTGGTGGGCAGATTCTTAGTCACTGAATCACCAGGGAAGTCTTAGCATTCTTAAAATGATAACTGCAATGGCAATTTGAGCTTCAGTTTTCCCACCTATAAATTTAGACCACATCTTAAAAGCTGTTTTAGGTCATATACAAACACACACACACACACA
>SJXQ01002210.1:62636-88567 GCA_006408695.1 Aepyceros melampus
AGGGAATATATTCAGGATAAGTAAAAATTTCTTAACACTTCAATAATAACACAAATAATACAACTTGAAAATGAGCAAAGGATTTTAAAAGACATTTATCCATTTATTGATAATTTATTCATTATCCATAATCCAAAGAAAGTGAGAATGTAAAATTCTACAACCACTTTGGAAAGTTGTTTGACAGTTTCTTAAAAAGTAAAACATATGCTTAGCTTCTCACCCATTTTACTCTTTGCTCTTTACACAAAAGAATAATGGCGCATGTCTACACAAAGAGTTGCTCATGAGTATTAACAGCAGCTTTATTCAAAATAGCAAAAAACTTGAACCTGACCAAGTGTCTATCAACAGGTAAATAGAAAGCATATTGTAGTATGTTTATACAGTGGATGCTCAGTTGTGTCCGACTCTTTGCAATCCTATGGACTGTAGCCAGCCTTCTCTGTCCATGGAATTTTCCAGGCAAGAATACTGGAGTGGGTTGCCATTTCTTCCTCCAGGGATCTTCCCAACCCAGGGATAGAACCTACATCTCTTGTGTCTCCTGCATTGGCCGGTGGTTTGTTTACCACTGAGCCACCTGGGAATTCCATACAATGGGATACTACTCAGAAATAAAAAGAGATTTTACTTATGCATGCAACACTAGGGATAAAATACAAAATCATTAAGCTAAGTGAAGAAGCCAGCTATAAAAGAACACATACTGAGTTCTTATTCAAGACAGCAACATAGGAGGATCCTGAACTCACCTACTGTAACAGATATGCCAAATCTACAGCTCAAATGGAACAATTTTCTCTAATGAAAAAGTAGCCGAGAATCTCTTACATATCAGGCAAATTTTAGAAAAACATAAAAAGCACATCAAAATGTGTATTCTGCTTTTGGATGGAATGCTCTATGAATATCAACATCAATTAAGTCCATCTGATTGAATGTGTCATTTAAGGCCCATGTTTCCTTATTGATTTTCTGTCTGGATGATCTGTCTATTGATGTAAGTGAGGGTGGTTAAAGTCCTACCACTATTATAATGCTAATGTCAATTTCTCCTTTTATGGTTGTTAGCTTTGCCTTGTATATTAAGATGCTTCTATGTTGGCTGCATATATATTTATAATTGTTTTATCTTCTTCTTGGATTACTCTCTTGATAATTATGTAGAATTTTTCTTTGTCTCTTGTAACAGTTTTTATTTTAAAGTCTATTTCATCTGATATGAGTATTGTTACTTCAACTTTCTTTCCATTTCCATTTGCATGAAATACCTTTTTCTCTCCCCTCACTTTCAGTCTGTATGTGTCCCTAGATCTGAAGTGGGTCTTTTGTAGACAGTGTATATATGTCTTGTTTTATTATCATGTCCATTCAGTCAGTCTATGTATTTTGGTTGGAGTATTAAATCCATTTGACCATTTAAGGTAATTATTAATACATATGTTCTTATTGCCATTTTGTGGCATTGTTTTGTGCCTAAACAATCCTAATTGTTAGGATTTGTTATTCAATATTTTTAAACATTTTTTTAATTGGAGTATAATTACTTTACAATATTGTGATGGTTTTTGCCATACATCAATACGAATTGGCCATAGGCTTATGTGTGACTCCTCCATCCATAACCCCCCTCCGACCACCCTCCCTAACCCATCCCGCCAGGTTGTTACAGAGCCCTAACTTTGGGTGCCCTATGTCCTATGTTAAACACAACCTGGTTATCTATTTTACATATGGTAAGGTATATGTTTCAATGCTATCCTTTAAAATCATTCCACCCTCTTCTCCCACTGAGTCCAAAAGTCGTTCTTTATGTCTGTGTCTCCTTTGCCGCCCTGCATATAGAATCATCAGTACCATCTTTCTAGATTCCATATATATGTGTTAATATATAATATTTGTTTTTCTCTTTGTGACTTACTTCACTTTGTATTATAGGCTCTAGGTTCATCCACCTCAATAGAACTGACTCAAATGTGTTTCTTTTCATGGCTGAGTAATATTCCATTGTATATATATACCACAACTTCCTTATCCATTCATTTGTTGATGGACATCTAGGTTGCTTCCATGTCTTAGCTATTGTAAATATTGCTGCAATGAACATTGGGGTACATGTGTCTTTTTCAATTCTTGTTTCTTCAAGGTATATGCCCAGTAATGGGATTGCTGGGTCATATGGTAGTTTTATTTCTAGTTTTTAAAGGAATCTCCATTCTTTTCCCCATAGTGGTTGTATCAGTTTGCACTCCCACTAACACCATAAGAAGGTTCCCTTTTCTCCATACACTCTCCAGCATTTATTATTTGTACACTTTTTGATGATGGCCATTATGACTGTAATGAGATGATTGAAGGTATTTTTTCTTCCATTCCTCTTTTGTTCTTTTCTCTTTTGGTATAATGGCCATCCTTAAGGTTGTGTTTGGATTGCTTTTTCTTTTTTGTGTGTGTAACTATTGGAAATTTTTGGTTTGTGGTTTCTATGAGGTTTTGATATAGCAGTCTCTATATATTGTCTCTACAAGATTGTTTTAAGCTGCTTGTTCTTAATTTTCAATGTGATCCCATTTTCTGCATTTTTACTTTCCACACAATTGTTCATTTTGATATCATATTTGTGTGTGGATGATTTCCTGCCATTGGTGTATATTTCCTTTACCAGTGAGCTTTCCCATTGTAAGTTTCTTATTTCTAGTTGTGGCCTTTTCTTTTCTGCTTATCATTTGTTGTTCCTTTATCATTTGTTGTAAAGCTAGTTTGGTGGTACTGAACTCTATTAACTTTTACTTGTCTATAACTTTAGATTTCTCTTTCAAATCTAAATAAATCCTTGCTTGGTAGAATAATTTTGGTTGTAGATTTTTTCCTTTCATCACTTTAAGTATATCTTACCACTCCCTTCTGGCCTGCAGAGTTTCTGATGAAAAATCAGCTGATACCTTTTGGGGATTCCCTTGTATGTTATTTATTGATTTTCCTCATTTCTTTTTTCTCTTTGTCTTTAATTTTTGTCAGTTTGATTACTATGTGTCTTGGCATGCTTCTCCCTGGGTTTACCTTGTGTGAGACTCTCCACACTTCCTGAACTTGACTGAATGTTTCATTGCACATATTAGGGAAGTTTTGGGTTATTATTCCTTCAAATGTTTTCTCAGGCCTTTTCTTCTCTTTTTGGAATCTCTATAATGCAAATGTCGGTGCATTTAATGTTAGCCCAGAGGTCTCTTAGATTGTCCTCACTTTATTTTCATTCTGTACTCTGATTCACAACAATGATTTCCACCAATCTGTCTTCCAGCTCACTTATTCATTCTTCTACCTCATTTATTCTGCTATTGATTTTTTCTAGTTTACTTTCAGTTATTGTATTGTTCATCTCTGTTCTTTAAATCTTTTAGCTCTTTGTTAAACATTTCTTATATATTCTTGGTCAGTGCCTCCATTATTTATCTGATATCTTAGATCATCTTTACTACCTCTACTCTCTACTTCACTTAGTTTTTCTGAGATTTTATCTTGTTCCTTCTTCTGGAACATAGTTCTCTGTCATCTCATTTCATTCCTCAAGCTGCAGAATTGTAGCTCCTCTTGCTTCTAGTGTCTGTCCCCTGGTGGATGAGGCTGGTCCAGAGGCTTGTGCAGGCTTCCTTGTGGGAGGGGCTGGTGCCTGCCCACTGGTGGGTGGAGCTGTGTCTTATCCCTCTGGTGGGAAGGGCTGTGTCAGATGTCTGTTTAGAAGTGACAGTGTACTCAGAATGGCTTTAAGCAGCCTGTCTGCTGATGAGTGGGGCTGTGTTTTGTTGGCTGTTTAACCTGAGGCATCCTGGCACTGGAGCCTACAGGCTCTGGGTGAAGCCAGGTCTTGGTGTCAAAATGGTAATCTCCAGGAGAGTTCATGCCAATAAATATTTCCCAGGGCCTCTGCCACCAGTGTCCTTGACCCTGCAGTGAGCCACAGTTGACCTCCACCTCCCCAGGAGACCCTCCAAGACACAAAGGTAGGTCTGGCCCAGGTTCCCATAGAGTCTCTTTTTTACTCAGTCCCAGTCCATGTTAAACTTTGTGTGCACCCTCCAAGAGTGGAGTCTTTGTTTCCCCCAGTCCTGTGGAGCCCATGAACTGAAACCCCACTAGCTTTTAAAGCCAAATGCTCTGGGGGTTTCTCTTCCCTCAGTGCCAGAATCGAATGCTGAGGAACCTGGCATGGGCTTAGAACTCTCACTCCTGTGGGAGAACCTCTGCAATATAAGTATTTTCCAGTTTGTGGGTCACCCACCCAGTGTGTATGGGATTTGATTATATGGTAAAAGTGCCCCCCACATCTAATTCTGTCTTCTTTGTGTTTGGATATAGAATATCTTTTCTGCCAGGTTCCAGCAGTTTTTGTCAATAGTTTTTCATCAACTGGTTGTGATTTTGGTGTTTTGGTGAGCTCAAGTCCTTATATTCTATTATCTTGTCTCCCTCTAGAATTGAGACTCTATCCTTAATCTCTGAATCCTTATGGTTTAACATCCCTATGGTTTCCACACTGTAGGAACCCAGTATATAATTGTCAGTTGACAGACTGAGTAGCAAATTATTTAAGGAACCAAGAGTTCATCAAGGTTATAGTGATGGAGCTCCAAAAATTAAACCTTCTCTCAAACTGTATAATGATATACAATTCTCTATTGAACATCTCCACTCTCTTATAGGCATCTCAATTTTAATATGGCCAATGGAGACCATAATTTTTTTGGTGACAATTTAGAGTCTTTTCCTTTCTCTCAAGATTTTCCCATCTCCTTAAATGACTACTTTATAAATGCATTTGCTCAAAATAAATTTCTTTTTGTATTTCATATTTCCTTTCAATTCAATCCTAACTTTATTCATTTAAGGTTATCTTTATTTCCACTGAGGTCAATGATTCCATTGTAGTCACAGCTTCTGTAACCAACATCCCTGACCTGAAAAGAAAAGCTGGGAGAGTACTTTTAAAGGGTTTAGTTTTTACTCATTAATCCTATCTTAACAGAAAACCAAAGAAAAATATTATGGTCTGTATAATGTATATAATAATAGATCCAATATCACTCTCTTCCAATATTTTTCTTTCACTAAGATGAAATACACAGAACATGAAATTAACCATTTTAAAGTTTATAATTCAATGGCACTTAATACGTTGTGCAGCCACCTATATCAACTTTATAAATATTTTTAAACTGAACCTCCATAGACACATTATTATACAAAGCCCATACTTTACATTAAAGTTAACTCTTAATGGATTTGCGCAGATAAATAATTATAGGTATCAATCATTATGGAAACACAGAACTGTACAAAAAATATCTTCATGACCCAGATAATCACGGTGGTGTGATCACTCATCTAGAGCAAGACATCCTGGAATGTGAAATCAAGTGGGCCTTAGAAAGCATCACTATGAACAAAGCTAGTGGAGGTGATGGCATTCCAGTTGAGCTATTTCAAATCCTGACAGATGATGCTGTGAAAGTGCTGCACTCAATATGCCAGCAAATTTGGAATACTCAGCAGTGGCCACAGGACTGGAAAAGGTCCGTTTTCATTCCAATTCCAAAGAAAGGCAATGCCAAAGAATGCTCAAACTACTTCACAATTGCACTCATCTCACATGCTAGCAAAGTAATGCTCAAAATCCTCCAAGCCAGGATTCAGAAATACATGAACTGTGAACTTCCTGATGTTCAAGCTGGTTTTAGAAAAGGCAAAGGAACCAGAGATCAAACTGCCAACATCCGCTGGATCATGGAAAAAGCAAGAGAGTTCCAGAAAAACATCTATTTCTGCTTTATTGACTATGCCAAAGCCTTTGACGGTGTGGCTCACAATAAACTCTGGAAAATTCTTCAAGAGATGGGAATACCAGACCACCTGACCTGCCTCTTGAGAAATCTGTATGCAGGTCAGGAAGCAACAGTTAGAACTGGACATGGAACAACAGACTGGTTCCAAATAGGAAAAGGAGTATGTCAGGGCTGTATGTTGTCACCCTGCTTATTTAACTTCTATGCAGAGTACATCATGAGAAACGCTGGACTGGAAGAAGTACAAGCTGGAATCAAGATTGCCGGGAGAAATATCAATAACCTCAGATATGCAGATGACACCACCCTTATGGCAGAAAGTGAAGAAGAACTAAAAAGCCTCTTGATGAAAGTGAAAGAGGAGAGTGAAAAAGTTGGCTTAAAGCTCAACATTCAGGAAACGAAGATCATGGCATCTCGTTCCATCACTTCATGAAAAATAGGTGGAGAAACAGTGGATACAGTGTCAGACTTTATTATTTTGGGCTCCAAAATCACTGCAGATGGTGACTGCAGCCATGAAATTAAAAGATGGTTACTCCTTGGAAGAAAAGTTATAACCAACCTAGACAGTATATTCAAAAGCAGAGACATTACTTTGCCAGCAAAGGTCCATCTAGTCAAGGCTATGGTTTTCCTGTGGTCATGTATGGATGTGAGAGTTGGGCTGTGAAGAAGGCTGAACACTGAAGAATTGATGCTTTTGAACTGTGGTGTTGGAGAAGACTCTTGAGAGTCCCTTGGACTGCAAGGAGATCCAACCAGTCCATTCTGAAAGAGATCAACCCTGGGATATCTTTGGAGGGAATTATGCTAAAGCTGAAACTCCAGTACTTAGGCCACCTCATGTGAAGAGTTGACTCACTGGAAAAGACTGATGCTGGGAGGGATTGGTGGTAGGAGGAGAAGGGGATGACAGAGGATGAGATGGCTGGATGGCATCACTGACTTGATGGACGTGAGTCTGAGTGATCTCCGGGAGTTGGTGATAGACAGGGAGGCCTGGCGTGCTGTGATTCATGGGGTCGCATAGAGTCGGACACGACTGAGCGATTGAACTGAACTGAACTGAATGAGGGAAGGGACAAATTGGAAGACTTGGACTGACATATACACACTGCCATATGCAAAATTAGTTCAGTTCAATCACTCAGTCTTGTCTGACTCTGCGACCCCATGAACGACAGAATGCCAGGCCTCCCTGTCCATCACCAACTGCCAGAGTCTACCCAAACCCATGTCCACTGAGTCGGTGATGCCATTCAACCATTTCATCCTCTGTCGTCTTCTTCGCCTCCTGCCTTCAATCTTTCCCAGCATCAGGGTCATTTCTAGTAAGTCATCTCTTCACATCAGGTGGCCAAAGTATTGGGGTTTCAGCTTCAACATCAGTTCCAATGAACACCCAAGACTGATCTCCTTTAGGATGGACTGGTTGGATCTCCTTGCTGTCCTAGGGACCCTCAAGAGTCTTCTCCAACACCACAGTTCAACAGCATCAATTCTTTGATGCTCAGCTTTCTTTATAGTAAACTCTCACACCCATATATGACCAATGGAAAAACCATAGCCTTGACTAGACGGACCTTTGTTGGCAAAATAATGTCTCTGCTTTTTAATATGCTGTCTAGTTTGGTCATAGATTTTCTGCCAAGAGGAAGATACTTTTAATTTCCTGGCTGCAATCACCATCTGCAGTGATTTTGGAGCCCCAAAAATAAAGTCAGCCACTGTTTCCCCATCTATTTGCCATGAGGTGATGGGATTGGACGCCATGATCTTAGTTTTCTGAATGTTGAGCTTTAAGCCAACTTTTTTACTCTCCTCTTTCACTTTCATCAAGAGGCTCTTTAGTTCTTCTTCACTTTCTGCCATAAAGGTGGTATCATCTGCATATCTGAGGTTATTGATATTTCTCCCAGCAATCTTGATTCCAGCTTGTGCTTTCTCCAGCCCAGCGTTTCTCATGATGTACTCTGCATCCAGCCAGGCATTATGTGTTATGTACTCCACATAAAAGTTAGATAAACAGGGTGACAATATACAGCCTTGACATACTCTTTTCTCAATTTGGAACCAGTCTTTTGTTCCATGTCCAGTTCTTACCATTGCTTCTTGACCTGCATACAGATTTCTCAGGAGTCAGGTCAGGTCAGGTGGTCTGGTATTCCCATCTTTTTAAGAATTTTCCATAGTTTGTTGTGATCTACACAGTCAAAGGAGTTAGTGTAGTCAATGAAGCAGAAGTAGATGTTTTTCTGGAACTCTCTTGCTTTTTTAATGATCTAATGTATATTGGCAAGTTGATCTGTGGTTCTTCTGCCTTTTCTAAGTCCAGCTTGAACATCTGGAAGTTCTCAGTTCACGTACTGTTGAAGCCTAGCTTTGAGAATTTTGAGCATTACTTTGCTAGTGTGTGAGATTACTGCAATTATGCAGTAATTTGAACATTCTTTTGCATTGCTCTTCTTTGGGATTGGAATAAAAACTGATTTTTTCCAGTTCTGTGACCACTGCTGAGTTTTCCAGATTTGCTGGCATATTGAGTGCAGCACTTTCACAGCATCATCTTCTAGGATTTGAAATAGCCTCAGTAGAATTTGATCACCTCCACTAGCTTTGTTTGTAGTGATGCTTCCTAAGGCCCACTGACTTTGCATTCCAAGATGTCTGGCTGTACTGAATGATCACACCATCGTGTTTATCTGGGTCATTAAGATCTTTTTTGTACAGTTCTTCTGTGTATTCTTGCCACCTCTCCTTAATACCTTCTGTGCATTCTATCCACCTCTTCTTAATATCTTAATACCCTGAAAGATGATGCTGTGAAACTGCGGCACTCAATATGTCAGCAAATTTGGAAAATTCAGCAGTGGCCACACGACTAGAAAAGGTCAGTTTTCATTCCAGTCCCAAAGAAGGTTGAAACTACTGCACAATTGCACTCGTCTCACACAGTAGCAAAGTAATGCTCAAAATTCTCCAAGCCAGGCTTCATTGGTGCATGAACCTTGAACTTCCAGATGTTCAAGCTGGATTTAGAAAAGGCAGAGGAAGCAGAGATCAAATTACCAACATCCATTGGATCATCAAAAAAGCAAGTGAGTTCCAGGAAAACATCTATTTCTGCTTTATTGAGGATCATAACAAATTGTGGAAAATCCTTAAAAAGATAGGAATAACAGACCACTTGACCTGACTCCTGAGAAATCTGTATGCAGGTCAAGAAGCAACAGTAAGAACTGGACATGAAACAACAGACTGGTTCCAAATAGGAAAAGGTGTGGTCAAGGCTGTATGTCGTCACTCTGCTTATTTAACTTATATGCATAGTACATCATGAGAAATCCTGGACTGGATGCAGCACAAGTTGGAATCAAGATTGCTGGGAGGAATATCAATAACCTCAGATATGCAGATGGCACCATCCTTATGGCACAGTGAAGAATTAAAGAGCCTCTTGATGAAAGTGAAAGAGGAGAGTGAAAAAATTGGCTTAAAGCTCAGCATTCAGAAAACTAAGATCATGTTGGGACTGTATAGTCCCAACACTTCATGGAAAATAGATGGGCAAACAATGGAAACAGTGACAGACTTTGTTTGGGCTCCAAAATGACTGCAGATGGTGACTGCAGCCATGAAATTAAAAGACTCTTACTCCTTTGAAGAAGAACTATGACCACCTAGACAGTACATTAAAACTATCATGGCATCTGGTCCCATCACTTCATGGCAAACAGATGGGGAAACAATGGAAATAGTGACAGACTTTATTTTTGGGGGCTCCAAAATTACTTCAGATGGTGATTGCAGCCATGAAATTAAAAGACGCTTGCTCCTTGGAAGAAAAGTTATGATCAACCTAGATAGTACATTGAAAAGCAGAGACATTACTTTGCCAATAAAGGTCCATCTAGTCATAGCTATGGTTTTTCCAGTAGTCATGTGTGGATGTGAGAATTGGAGTATAAAAAAAGCTGAGAGCCGAAGAACTGATGCTTTTGAATTGTGGTGTTGGAGAAAACTCTTGAGAGTCCCTTGGGTTTCAAGGAGATCCAACCAGTCCATCATAAAGGAAATCAGTCCTGAATATTCATTGGGAGGACTGATGCTGAAGGTCAAAGTCCAATACTCTGGCCACCTGATGGGAAGAACTGACTCATTTGAAAAGACCTTGATGCTGGAAAAGATTGAAGGTAGGAGAAGGGGATGACAGAGAATGAGATGGTGGATGGCACCACTGACTCAATGGACATGACATTGAGTAAACTCTGGGAGTTGGTGATGGACAGGAAGCCTGGTGTGCTGCAGTCCATGTGGTCACAAAGAGTCGGACATGACTGAGCGACTGAACTGAACTGAACCCTGATGGCTCAGTGGTTAAAAATATGCCTGCAAATGCAGGAGTTATGGGTTAGATCTCTAGTCTGAGGAGATGCCCAGGAGAAGGAAATGGCAATCCACTCCAGTATTCTTGCTAGGGAAATTCCATGGACAGAGGAACCTGGTGGGCTATAGCTTATGGGGTCACAAAGAGTTGGACACAACAACTGAAAAACAACAACAAGGATCTATGATATAGCACAGGAAACTCTACTCAGTACTCTTTAATGGCCTACATAGGAAAAGAATCTTAAGAAGATTGGATATATACATATACATAACTGATTCACTTTGCTTTACACCTGAAACCAACAAATATTGTAAGCCAACTATATTCCAATAATTAAAAAAAAAAAAAAAACCCTGGTTGGAGCCCAGATTCCTCAATTGTACACTAGCATGCCCTCTGGTATAAGTAACAAGCCCTGCTGTTAATATTTACATCCCGAATCTCTTATATGTCCTTTAATTTTCCAGGTTTCTGATCAGATACCTAGAGTATCCCTTCTGGCATCTACTCCTCCAGTAGATAACAAGAATGTGTTTTACACAATGCATTTGTATATAAATTTCTTCTTACTGTTAAATCTGGTTCTTAATCTTCCAGATAAACTCCCAACATATATACAAGATCTTTTATATAACTTTCATATAAAATGTTTAATCCTAGGGAGACTGATATTCTCAAGGACCTGATTTGATTCTGGGTCTCTTTAACAACTTCACACTGATATTTCTCCTGCTGGAGGTGACAATGCATATCCAAAGTCTTTCTTGAGTCTCAGATTTCTAAAGTTCAAAGAGCAGTTATTAGAGTATTTACTAATATAACATCAGTTCCACTCTCATGATTGCTTGAAAACAACAAAAATTCCTGAACTAAATGTGATAAAATTCCTGAGCTAAATGTGAAATGGTTGAGACTCTAAGGCACGATCTCTTATACAAGTGCATTTCTTGAGGAAAAATTATATTCCTAGAAATACATTTTTATTATAAAAATGGCCCATAAGAGAGGGTTAATGCTATTTGGACAAAAGATAGAAAGAGAGAATCATAGAGATAAAAGAAATGCTGTTCAACCCATGACAGCTTCTCAGATCCTATGAAGTATGAACTTAAATATCTCATTTAAGCTCCACCACTCATTCAAAATACCTTCTCTCTCAAGAAAGCACTTAAGAAAACATTCCTTTATTCTAGAAAAAATAAGAATATGAAATATTTCTTCTTCTCTTTTTGGGTTTTTCTTATAACCCCACCCTGTGCACACTTTCCTTTACTTTCCAGCCAGCTTACATATTTAAGTCCTTTTTTGCACCATGCCAGACATAATCTCCATTTTGTCCTGCAGCACAACCTCGTCTCTAGTGTTCCAGCCCTCTTTTTTTCTGAATTAGAACCTGTATACAGAGACTTATTAGAGTTCTTCCCTCCTTATTTACTTCCTGAACATGCTACGTGTGTGCTCAGTTGCTCAGTCATGTCCAATTCTTTGCTACTAGGGAATTAGTGTTTATGGCCATATGCAGAAGTAATACTTGGTGTCCAGATACTCTAGA
The DNA here is from genome assembly GCA_006408695.1 of Aepyceros melampus. Taxonomy (NCBI): domain Eukaryota; kingdom Metazoa; phylum Chordata; class Mammalia; order Artiodactyla; family Bovidae; genus Aepyceros; species Aepyceros melampus. The sequence continues at coordinate 74,425 of SJXQ01002210.1, forward strand.
GACTTTGGCTTCTGGACAGATCCTGGGCCAATTGTTAGAATGTAGTGGCATGCTGACAGGTTGTTCTCTCTGGTAGATATGATGAATGGCATCTCTGGTCAGAAACAACTGGGTGGAACAAACAAACATAACCAGATGGTAGTCAGAAACCATAAATAATTCTCACATGCACAATTGGGAAAAAATCCTCCCATTCACTATAGAATGAACAGGGTTTATCTCAACACCACCCTTAGGAGTCAAAATGCTAGAAATACCAGCCTGTCAGATTTTCCAAATGAATAAGTATACTAGATACTTCTGAACTTTATGATGTTTGTAATTTTTTAAGGAAGCCTACACACATGAATTTTCCACTTTTCTTTTCTTTCTTTCTCTTTTTCCCCTCTATTTTTTGGCCATGCTATACAGCATGCAGGAATCTTAGTTCTCCGAGCAGGGGTCAAACCTGTGCTTCCTGTAGTAGAAGTTCAGTGTTTTAGCCACTTGACCACCAGAGAAGTCCCTCATTTTTATTTTCTGAAGGATCGAGTTGGACTTGTATTAAGGGTGTTGTATGGGCCTTGGGCGAGAAGACCATATGAATACACATTGAACAGCTCTAGCTTTTCCTTGTCTCTGAAAGTTAGCTTGTAGCTCATCATTTAGGTTAGTATTAGCCTCTATTTGTGCAGTATATCCAAATTTCTATTAATAATTCATGCTGTAGGGGATTTAGTAAAAAGTGTGACCCAAACAGTTGGGTGAAAATCAGGAGCACCTCTTACCTGCAAATATGACATGTAGAACTGGAGTAGGAATACAGACTATTAGGCACGAAAGAAAGGGGAAAATTCAAGCTAGAAATGCATGTCCAAACTAACTCATCAAGCTTTTAAGTAGGCAAGAGTTGAGGGTCAAAAGCCAAAGTTTGAAGCCAAATGGGGTTGAAAACAAGGAGCAATAAGTTGGAAACAAGGGACAATATGTCTAAGCAAGAGAAGTGGTGCATATTATTCTAGAGAAAGGAGCAGTAATCCTTGGCTGAATTTTTAACTAGCTAATAGTCTGTGTTTTCTTAGACAAGTGGATCCAGTGAAGGGGCTGAGTTGGTATGAACATTCATTCCCAAGATATCCTTCCCTAAGCAGGGCCTAGGGTTTTACAGGTTTACCAATAGAAAGCCTTAATGCTCTCTGGTGCATTCCTCTAGGCAGTTTACATGACTGCTTTTGTGATTTGTACCCTTTTCAGGGAAACAGGTACCAAAACTGGCCATTGTTTCACCATGGTTACAGCATATTTTTCATATTATATGTGTATTATCTTCCTTGGGTTGGCAAAATTAGTAAAATGAAACATAAAGTGTGAAGCTTGAATGAATATTTATGAATTGGCAAGGGTGTTCAGTATAAAACTGTAGTGAAGGGAACCAAAACAAGTTTCCCACTTGGATGTCTTTGCCTGAGACTTTGAATTGGTTAGAATACTCTTTATATGTCTCTCTATATGCTGTAAAGATGTTCTTGAAACTAGGAGATACAAGGTGGTAACAATACTGGCACTCATAATTTTTTCTGAGAAAGAATGTTCAGTATGGAAAAATTCAGCTGTGGTCAATGTTGACAAAGAGAATATTTGAGCGTAAACAAAGTGAACACAGTGATTGTAGCACTAAGGCAAAATGAAGCTGAACACTTCAGTTTGTCTTTCTTGAACAAAGTGGCCACATGGCCAGTGCAAACAGCATATGGAAGCTATGGTTAGTACAAATTAAGAGATCAAAGATATTTTATGATTCTAATAGACATGACTAGTACAGACTAGAAAGCAAAACATATTATCTAGTTCATTCAAGCTAATATAACCAAATGCCATAGATTGGGTGGCTTATAAAAGCCCAAAATATATTTCTCACAGTTCTGAAGGCTGAGAAGTCCATGATCAAGGCACTGGCAGATTTGGTGTCTGGTGAAGGCATACATTCTGGATTATAGTTCGCTGTCTGTTTGTTGTAATCTCATAGGATAGAAGGGGCTAATGAGCACTGTGGAGTCTTTTTTATAAGGGCACTGTGCAGGCACAGGAGGGCCTAGAGAAGCCATCCCAGGTTGAAGGTCAAGAAGGGCAGTGGTGAGGAGATACCCCTCATCCAAGATAAGGAGCAGTGGCTGTGCCTTGCTGGAGAAGCCATGAAGAGATACCTTATGCCCAACGTAAGAGAAATCCAAGTAAGATGGGAGGTGTTGCAAGTCTATGTCCCAACCTGTGACGCTGAAGAAGCTGAAGTTGAACGGTTCTATGAAGACCTAGAAGACCTTTTAGAACTAACACCCAAAAAAAGATGTCCTTTTCATTATAGGGGACTGGAATGCAAAAGTAGGAAGTTAAGANATAAACTGTGGAAGATTCTTCAAGAGATGGGAATACCAGACCACCTGACCTGCCTCTTGAGAAACCTATATGCAGGTCAGGAAGCAACAGTTAGAACTGGACATGGAACAACAGACTGGTTCCAAATAGGAAACGGAGTACGTCAAGGCTGTATATTGTCACCCTGCTTATTTAACTTCTATGCAGAGTACATCATGAGAAACGCTGGACTGGAAGAAGCACAAGCTGGAATCAAGATTGCTGGGAGAAATATCAATAACCTCAGATATGCAGATGACACCATCCTTATGGCAGAGAGTGAAGAGGAAGTAAAAAGCCTCTTGATGAAAGTGAAAGTGGAGAGTGAAAAAGTTGGCTTAAAGCTCAACTTTCAGAAAACGAAGATCTTGGTATCTGGTCCCATCACTTCATGGGAAATAGACGGGGAAACAGTGGAAACAGTGTCAGACTTTATTTTTCTGGGCTCCAAAATCACTGCAGATGGTGACTGCAGCCATGAAATTAAAAGACGTTTACTCCTTGGAAGAAAAGTTATGACCAAACTAGATAGCATATTCAAAAGCAGAGACATTACTTTGCCAACTAAGGTCCATCTAGTCAAGGCTATGGTTTTTCCAGTAGTCATGTATGGATGTGAGAGTTGAACTGTGAAGAAGGCTGAGCACAGAAGAATTGATGCGTTTGAACCGTGGTGTTGGAGAAGACTCTTGAGAGTCCCTTGGACTGCAAGGAGATCCAACCAGTCCATTCTGAAGGAGATCCGCCCTGGGATTTCTTTGGAAGGAATGATGCTAAAGCTGAAACTCCAGTACTTTGGCCACCTTATGTGAAGAGTTGACTCACTGGAAAAGACTTTGATGTTGGGAGGGATTGGGGACAGGAGGAGAAGGGGACGACGGAGAATGAGATGGCAGGATGGCATCACTGACTCGATGTACATGAATCTGAGTGAACTCCAGGAGTTGGTGATGGACAGGGAGGCCTAGGGTGCTGCAATTCATGGGGTCGCAAAGAGTTGGACACGACGGAGCGACTGAACTGAACTGAACTGTCTCATTCATGAAGTCACCTTCCTCATGACTTAAGCACCTCTCACAGGCCCCATCTCCTAATAACCTTGGGGGTTGAGATTTCAACATATGAATTGGGGATGGCACAATATTCAGACCACAGCACACATCTTTTGTGAACAAAATACCACCAACAATGCTGACAAAGACATGACAAATTGTTTAGGAGAGCCTTCTTTCTTAAACAATATAGCCATGACCAATGCAAGGATCAATAGGTGTCTTTTCAATAAAAGTTGTACCCATAGTCATTGTACACACAGGAAGTTGAACAGTTATTCATGAATAAAGCACTCAAATCTGGAACTCTTCATATATTTTCCTTTTTTGTTGATTTGCAATATATAATATGAAATATAATATAGTACAACACCTCTAGTATTTACCGTGTGCTTTAGGCAGTTTATATAGATTGTCATATTTAATCATGAAAACAACCTATGAAGTAGATATTATTGCTATTGTTATTCCTGTCTTACAGATGAGGGAACTGAGGTATGGGGCAATTAAATTAATTGTTCAAACTTATACAGCTAGTGCATCGGGTCTCATCACTCCATGGAAAAGAGATGGAGAAACAGTGGAAACAGTGTCAGACTTTATTTTTTTGGGCTCCAAAATCACTGCAGATGGTGACTGCAGCCATGAAATTAAAAGACACTTACTCCTTGCGAGAAAAGTTATGACCAACCTAGATAGCATATTCAAAAGCAGAGACATTACTTTGCGACTAAGTCCGTCTAGTCAAGGCTATGGTTTTCCAGTAGTCATGTATGGATGTGAGAGTTGGACTGTGAACAAGGCTGAGTGCCGAGGAATTGATGCTTTTGAACTGTGGTGTTGGAGAAGACTCTTGAGAGTCCCTGGGACTGCAAGGAGATCCAACCAGTCCATTCTGAAGGAGATCAACCCTGGGATTTCTTTGGAAGGAATGATGCTAAAGCTGAAGCTCCAGTACTTTGGCCACCTCATGCGAAGAGTTGACTCATTGGAAAATACTTTGATACTGGGACGGATTGGGGGCAGGAGGAGAAGGGGATGACAGAGGATGAGATGACTGGATGGCATCACTGACTCGATGCACGTGAGTTTGAGTGAACTCTGGGAGTTGGTGATGGACAGGGAGGCCTGGCGTGCTGCGATTCATGGGGTCACAAAGAGTCGGACACGACTGAGCGACTGAACTGAAGTGAAGTGAAGTGATATAGCCATACTTTAAAACCCAAGAGGTATGACTGTAGATATTCTGCTCTCAATCACTTTTTGATACTTCTCTGCAGAGAGGTGAGATACTTCTTTAGAGAAAAAATAAGCTATGAAGAGTTCAAAGAGAGAGCAAGGAGACTTATTTTCATATCAAAGAACCATGCAGCATATAAGGAGGTTGGATATTTCTTTCAAGAATACTGGGGCCATGGTTGGAGCAGATAAGGAAGTGGGAAAATGTGTGTGGTGTTTGGGTGTGTGAGACAGGGAAGGAGGGAGAATTTGTCTCAGCAAGATTGTGAAGGTGGAAGATTTTTCCCAAATAAGGTAGTTATGTTCCTTGAAGGCACAGGAAAAAGAATTCTTTTGTAAATAAGTTTGCTGTAGCTGGTGAAGATTGAGAGGTTAGGGACAGAAAATGTGTTTAATAAGTCCATTGTTTCTGGATAATTTCAAAAGAAATATGGAAGGTTTATTACAAGAACTAGGCGGTCAGCTACAACAAGTTTAAAGTGAAATTCAGTTTATTTCGGTCACTCAGTCGTGTCTAAGTGTTTGCAACCCCATGAACCGCAGCATGCCAGGCCTCCCTGTCCATCACCAACTCCCGGAGTTTACTCAAACGCATGTCCATTGAGTCGGTGTTGCCATCCAACCATCTCATTTAGCTGGTGAAGATTGAGAGGTTAGGGACAGAAAATGTGTTTAATAAGTCCATTGTTTCTGGATAATTTCAAAAGAAATATGGAAGGTTTATTACAAGAACTAGGCGGTCAGCTACAACAAGTTTAAAGTGAAATTCAGTTTATTTCGGTCACTCAGTCGTGTCTAAGTGTTTGCAACCCCATGAACCGCAGCATGCCAGGCCTCCCTGTCCATCACCAACTCCCGGAGTTTACTCAAACGCATGTCCATTGAGTCGGTGTTGCCATCCAACCATCTCATCCTCTGTCGTCCCCTTCTCCTGCCTTCAATCTTTCCCAGCATCAGGGTCTTTTCAAATGAGTCAGCTCTTCACATCAGGTGGCCAAAGTATTGGCGTTTCAGCTTCAACATCAGGCCTTCCAATGAACATCCAGGACTGATCTCCCTTAGGATGGACTGGTTGGATCTCCTTGCAGTCCAAGGGACTCTCAAGAGTCTTCTCCACCACCACAATTCAAAAGCATCAATTCGGCGCTCAGCTTTCTTTATAGTCTCAAATCCATACATGACTCCTGGGAAAACCACAGCTTTGATTAGATGGACCTTTGTTGACAAAGTAATGTCTCTGCTTTTTAATGTGCTGTCTAGGTTGGTCATAGCTTTTCTTCCAAGTAGCAAGTGTCTTTTAATTTCATGGCTGCAATCACCATCTGCAGTGATTTTGGAGCCAAAAAAGACTAGTCTGTCACTGTTTCCATCGTTTCCCCATATATTTGCCATGAAGTGATGGGACCAGATGCCATGATATTAGTTTTTTGAATGTTGAGTTTTAAGCCAACTTTTTCACTCTCCTCTTTCACTTTCATCAAGAGGCTCTTCAGTTCTTTGCCGCACACCATGTCTCATAGCTTCGAGTTATGCAAGCCTCTTCATCATGACAAGCCTGTGATCCTTGAAGGGAAATTACTTGGATTAATTTTATTTCTTTTAATTCTCTGATTGTCATGACTAGGACCTCCAGAACTGTGTTGAATAGAAGTGGAAAGAGGGAACATATCTGTCTTATTCCTGATCATAGAGGAAATACTTTCAGTTTTTCACTGTTGAGTACAATGTTACCTGTGGGTTTGTTATATATGGCCTTTTGTTATTTTGAGGTAGGTTTCCTCTATACCCACTTTCTAGAGAGTTTATTTTTTAATCATAAATGGGTGTTGAATTTTATCAAAAGCTTTTCCTGCATCTATTAAGATGATCATATGAATTTTATTTTCAGTTTTTTAATGAGGTGCATCACACTGATTGATTTGCAGATATTGAAACATCTTTGTTTCCTTGGGATAAATTCCATTTGATTGTTCTCCTTTTAAAGTATTGTTTGATTCAGTTTTCTATTATTTTGCTGGCAATTTTTGCATCTACGTTCATCAGTGATATTGGCCTGTAATTTTCTCTTTTGTGTGATATCTTTGTCTGGTTTAGTATCAGAGTGATAGTGGCCTCATTAAATGAGTTTGGGAGTGTTTCTCCCTCTACAATTTTTTGGGAAGAGTTTCAGAAGGATAGGTGTTAACCCTTCGCTAAATGTTTGATATAATTTGCCTGTGAAACCATCTGTTCCTAAACTTTTGTTGGTTGAGATATTTTAAACCACAGTTTCAATTTCAGTACTTGTGATTGATCTATTCATATTTTCTTTCTTCCTGGTTCAGGTGGGGAAGATTGGACCTTTCTAAGAATTGTCCATTTCTTCTAGGTTGTCCATTTTATTGGTGTATAGTTGCTTGCGGTAGTCTCTTATGATTCTTTGTTTTTCTGTGGTGTTGGTTGTAACTTCCTTTTTGTTTCTAATTTTATTGATTTACATCCTCTTTATGAGTTTGGCAAAAAAAAAAACTTAAAATAGGTAAAAGCAACTATGTAAAACAAGAAGAAAGTTGAGCAGAATTACTCTACTCAGCTTCAATACTTATTATATAGCTTCATCATTAAAAACAATGTAATTCTGGTAGAAGGATAAACACACAAAAATCAAAGGAACACAATAAAGAATCCAGAAATAGATCCATACAACTATTCCCAATTTTTTTTTACAAAGGTAAAAAATCAATTCAGTTTGAAGACATAAACAACAAATTGTGCAGGAGTGATTGGATATCCATAGGCAAAAAGTTACACTTACTCGTTATACAAAAATACAAACTTTTAGAGCAAAACAAAAAAGAAGATCCTTGGAACCTAGGCCTTCATAACAAGTTCTGATATTTGACATTGAAAGCACAATCCATTAGAGGGATAATTGATGAATTGATCCTGACATTATCAACCTTAAAAACTTTTGATCTATAAGAAGCCTTGTTAAAATAATGAAAAAACAAGCTACATTCTGGAAGGAAATATTTGCAAACCATATATCTGTCAAAGGACTTATATTTAGAACATATAAAGATTTCACCTGGTTCCCAGAATTTATCAAATTTAGTTTCTAGCCTTTCTTATTATGTCTTTAAGACATTCCTAAATTTTATGTCATCAGGCCTATATAAAAGTCATTCTTATAATTCAGACTTTTAGTCTGATTCTGATGCCTAATAATTTCCTGAACTTCCATATCTTGATACAGGAGATCTAAGCAATATATCATTAATTTACAAACAATTTGCTGCTCACAAGCTGGCCGGAGAATTCTTCTAGCTATAAAAAGAGATTGATAGTACCTGGCCTGTGAGTAAGGTAACACTGTTGTTGCAAGAAGTTTTTTTAAATATTATTATCTTTATTTGCCAAATTTAACTAATGAGGATGTAAAAGATGCAGCAGCTTGCCCAAGATTATGGACTGGAGTAATAGATAGCTACTACTTTTTTTCTATAGTTTTCTTTGTGTCTATTTCATTTATTTCACCTCTGATCTTTATGATTTATTTTCATCTACTTACTTTGGGTTTTGTTTGTTCATATATTTATAATATAATGTTTTGAGAGACTTTCTTTTTTTCTAAGACTGAACTTGAACCCAGAGGTTTTGCTTCCTAGTTAGATGCTTTCTCTCCATTGCATAGCTTAGCTCCCTCAATAATATCAGCATGTATGATACCTGAAAGAGATTTTCTTTAACTCAAGTTGATAAAATTTGTAGTATATAAAATTTAGTAATATACTCATTCAGCATTTCAACAAACATGCATTGAAACCTTATTATGTTGCAGGCCTTGGGCTAAGTAGTGTAGAAATATTTGAGGTATTCAAATAGGAATCACTCCTGATTAATTTTCATTAAATACATCTCTAGGAGCGCTGTTGTATATAACAGTCTGAATTTTTCCAAGAGACCTATTTAGAATATTAAGTTTAAAAGGGTTTGCCAGAAATCAAACCTCCAAGTACAGGCAAACACAACTTAATCATAATTAAATCTAAGTACTGATGTAAGCACTGCACACACACACATGCATACACACAGAGTAATCTAATCCACACCATAATTCTAAGAGATAGGTGGCATTTTCTCCACTTTAGAGATGAGGGAATTAGGGTTAAGAAGATTAAGTGACTTGTCCATAACTATATAGCAAGTAAGTAGCTGAGCCAATATTTAGACTCCATCTGTTGTGGGAGTCCACACTTTAGTCACTTCACTCTTCAACATGTACATTATTTTGTGGATATTAAAATGTATTCCCCAAATACCTCCACTAACCTAAGGTGAAAGACAAAAAGCAAAAAGGAAGCAAAAGAATAGTCATCTAAATGAGTGCTCTGTAATGATCTTTAAGCGCAAAGAAACTTATCCAACCATAGGAATCAAAAACAAAAGTCATAGAGTTTTCATAAAGGAGAGATGGAGACATTGAACTTGGACTTTATTAGATTCTCTTTCAAGGTAGTACAAGTGAAAATGTTCTGCAGGGAGTTTCTTGAGGCAATGTTTTGTTTGTTTGTTTGTTTGTTTGAGGAGTCTCTTTAATATAGTCTCAACTTGACATAAAATGAGGGAAATGGTAGCACTTCCACTGAGCTTCTGAGTCCTTGACATACACTCCAATAGTTTTACTCATCCTACCTCTGCCCCCAACTCCTACTGCCACTCCCACAATGTAACAATCCAAGTAGTAGAATGTACCTTTGGGGAAAAATTACTCTTTCCAATAGTTTTGGATCATAGGAATGTACTCCCTTTCTCCTCTGATGGTTTCCCACTTCAATTTCCCAGCAATGAGTGTTTGCTAATGCCTAGACTGTTGGCAGTATTTCCACCAACAAAAGCTGCTTCCCAGGCCTGCTGCATGCCAACTCTAACAGCAAGGGTGACTGAGAGGCAGGCTACCACCCATCCAGTGATTTCTGCTGCAATAAGGTTTCTGATAGACAGTTTACCCTGCAAGAAGACATCTACCAGATTTGTTTGTGCCATGGGGGATAATTGAAAGGGAAGTATGAGCACTGGAGAGAAGATAGAAGAAGACAAACAGCACATGAAAAAAAAGAGCATTCAGCTGTTTCAAGAAGGAAGAGAAAAATGGAAGGCAACAGACTTTGTAACTCTTCTGTCCTCCCTCAAAGAATGTGATGAAAAGTATTGCAGATAAGTATCTGATGTTTTAGACATATTCCATCAGAGGAGTCACAACAGAGCTGATCATTCCATCACAGAATTCTCAGGTTAGGGTGTATTACTTCCCTTCCACTGTCTTCTAGCCAGAGAGTAATAGAAAAGATGGTCTGTCTGCCTGGGTTTTGATTTAGGGTTGAGGAATATTCATTCAGTCATGCCACCATAGATCCCAGTGACTCATCCTTTTACTGACCCCTAAGATGCGGTGGGCCTCCAGTAAGAATTTGGAAGGGAGTAGCTCCAAGATACTTATCCCTATTGACCCCTTAGGTAACTGACTCACACCATGAAGCCAAAATTCCCATTAGTCTGGCCTTATCTGGCATAGCTACTCCTGTTATTCTTGGCCAAGACAGAAATTACAGAAAACTGTTTCATAATTTTTATCAGGCTCAGCAGTGAGGAAAGCTGAAGGTTCATGGCAGACAGGTGCAGAGAAATGAAGGTAGAGACAGTCTTCATGGCACAAAGGCAGTCAATTTGAGGGTTATAAATGAGGAATAGGGTATGGAAACTAGGGGAAAAGGTCAAATATTAGCTTCTAAAAATCATTTCCACTAAACAAAAACAAACACATAGATACAGAGAACAGAGTAGCAGTGGTTATCAGAGGAGAAGGGGTAGTGGGGAGGGCAAAATGAGTAAGGGAGCCAACTGTATGGTGATGGATGGAAACTAAATTTTTGGTGGTGAACACACTGTGGTGGATACAGAAGAAGAAATACAATGCTGTATACATGAAATATATACTGGCTTAAACCAATGTTACCCCAATAAATAATCAATTGAAAGCTTTTTTACTCTGACATGTTTGCATGTCAGAGAAATAATCCTAAAAAAACTGCCGTATATTTTAGAGGTAAATTTTTGTCCTAGAGGTAGATATATCCAACCATACATGTGGTTCCCTAAAAATGATTGGGAAGATATGACTTTGAAACAACACAGATTTTGCAGACTCAGGCCCAGTTAGTTGATTCTGAGTTCATAATGAGTTAGAAAGCTGTCAAAAATTCTAATGTAAAGTTTGATTGTATCAATAGGACTATAATGCTCAGAATTATAGAATTGATAGTTCCACTTTATTTTTGGTTGGTAAGACCACTTGAGACATTATTTTTCCTTCTAGATACCATAGTTTATAACTGATATTGTAAACTGGGTCAGGTTACAAAATAGTAGTCAGGATGATGAATGAGGAGGAGCCTAAAACTATTGAATGTGAGGAACAGTAAAATGAACTAGAGATGTTTATCATGAATAGATTTAGTTACTGTAAGGGCTATAATAGAAAACTGAAATTAGACTTTCCCTATATAATATAAATGGAAAAGAAAATGGCAACCCATTCCAGTATTCTTGCCTGGAGAATCTCATGGACAGAAGAACCTGGTGGGCTATAGTCCATGGGGTTGCAAACAGTTGGACATGACTGAGTGACTAACACACATATAATACAATGAAATAGGACTACTGGATAGAAGTTGCTGACAAGGGAAGCTTTTCTAACAAATCTGAGAATATTCCAGAACTCAAAGAAATGATTCCTAAAATCAGTTTTAAACTGACTGGAGTGGTTACTCACCAATGGCAGATAGAAGTAACAGTGAATTGGCAGAAAGAGGGATCATCAGAGGACCCAGAATGCTGATGGAAAAAGCTGTGGATTTAATTGAAGTGAGGATGAAAGTAAACTCACAAAGAACCCAAAATGTTAGAGTGGAAAAACAAAAAATAAGAGCAAAGTGAAGTGAAGTCCCAGACAGTATGAGTGTGAAACAACCAGAAGAAATGCACATAGTAGTTTCAGATGAAGTCCAGTTAGCTGAACCAAGACAGAAACAGTAATGACAGCTGGATTTTACCCAGGAAGTTATTTCATGGCTCCTTCAGAGATATAAAATATTTAAGAAGGTGACTCAAAAGGACAACTGCTATAAAGATCACTGCCCCCAAGTGATTGAAGAATCTTAAAGCTAGAAGTCACCTTAGAGAGCATATAGCCCATACTCTATTTCAGTTTTACCTTTATTTTCTGCAGTGTTTAGTGCATTTTTCTGTAATATGCTAGTTTCAAACTGACAGCTAGGCAAAGCACACAAACTTCATACTTGAGGAACATCAGTTACCAACGACTAGGTAACCTTTCTCATTTGGGCAGCTATCTTTTACAGTATTGCAATGTACTTCATCTGAACACTATTTTCAAACAAACTACAGGTTAGACTCCAAGAATTTCTCTCATCCTATCCCTTTCCACAACTTTCCCTACTATATAAAATTTCCTTAGGTACTCAGAGCAGTGTAGGCCGACCTCCAATTATTCTTTTAGCAACCCAAACACATATAAATGACCAAATGGAAAGAGTACTCCTCAAGGAATCCTACTACTCTAGAAATAACATACAGTTGCTCAGCCAATTCCTGTGCATCATGTTGTCAAATCCATAGCCTTGTAGTTACAGTAATCAAATATTCTCAGATCCATCTCATCTTCCACTGATCCTCAGCCAAAGTTAGCCCTACATCCTGCTGCTGCTGCTGCTGCTAAGTCGCTTCAGTCGTGTCTGACTCTGTGTGATCCCATAGATGGAAGCCAACCAGGCTCCCCCATCCCTGGGATTCTCCAGGCCAGACACTGGAGTGAGTTTCCATTTCCTTTTTCAATGCATGAAAGTGAAAAGTGAAAGTGAAGTCGCTTAGTCGTGTCTGACTCTTAGCGACCCCATGGACTGCAGCCTACTCCTCCGTCCATGGGATTTTCCAGGCAAGAGTAGCCTTCTCTGAGCCCTACATACTAGTGACTATCAAAAATTCCCCTTTTTAAACAAGTGAAAATAAAAGGGGATATAAACATGGGACTTCCTATCCATTAATTACAATTACAAGTGACAAGCAAAGAAGAACTCTGAAAGGTAGAACTAGTTAAGGACCCCCAGGATTGCAGAAAAAAAGCAGCAGCATGCTTTACATCATGCCATTCAACAGAAGAAAGTAACCCATGCCTGGCATTTCCTGACCCCCAACTTAATAGCAGAAGGTAGTGCAAGTAGTCTTGTTGATCCCCTGGAGTCTGGCCTACAACCCCAGGCCAGCCTAACACCACAGGAAAGGGGGAATTGATCTCCCCGCTGACAATAAGTAGCCAGGAGAAGTGTTCTCCTTCCCTATAGGCCTAATACTCCCCTCCCTACCGAAAAATACTGGATGCCTGGTAGCACTAACAGAGATTGCACAACAAAAACCATCTCCACCTGAATACAAATCACTCTTCATTATCACAGGCTAGAGCCTCCGTTTGGACAAGGCAATGGCATCCCACTCCAGTATTCTTGCCTGGAAAATCCCATGGACAGAGGAGCCTGGTGGGCTGCAGTCCATGGGGTTGCTAACAGTAGGACACGACTGAGTGACTTCACTTTCACTTTTCACTTTCATGCATTGGAGAAGGAAATGGCAACCCACTCCAGTGTTCTTGCCTGAAGAATCCCAGGGACAGGGGACCTGGTGGGCTGCAGTCTCTGGGGTCGCACAGAGTCAGACACAACTGAAGCGACTTAGCAGCAGCAGCAGCAGAGCCTCTATTTCCCCACTTATAAGCACCAGATGACCTCTCTTTGGGAAACCGATCTGTCTCTTCAGTTAACATCAACTGAGACCAGTGGGACCCCTGGTAGCACAAGATAAACCAAGTAGATGAGACTAGCAATAGAAAGGTTACTAAAATTACACCTTCATTGAAACTAAAGTTCACAAAAATGTTATAAAGCCTGCATGTTAAACCTAAATAGGATGAATATCTGCTAAAATAAAATATTTAAATAAGACTCAGAATCTGCTAATGTAATAGAAAATATATATCCAGGAAACAATAAAAAAAAATTACCTATTATAATAAGAAAAATGAAAATTACAACCTGAATTTTAAATGACAATCAACTGATGGCATCAAAATCAATCAGATTATTCATTATTGGAACTATCCTATGTAAATTTAAAGCAATGAGAATTTTAAACCAAAAAAAGATTCAGTAAGCATTACAAATTCTTTTGAAATACATGAAGACATAGAAAAAAGAAAGAGAAGTTATAATAAAAACCAAATGGAAACTATAGAACTAGAAAATATAATAACAGATTTTTTTTTAACTTATGAATGGGCTCAATAGTCAATTGTAGATGACAGAAGATAAAATCAGTGAATTTGAGAACATATGAATAGAATTTATGCAACC
>SJXQ01002210.1:88727-106309 GCA_006408695.1 Aepyceros melampus
TGCAACCTGAACAACAGAAGAAATAGTCAGGGGGGGAAAAATGAATAGAGTCTCAGTAACTTGTAAGATAAGAGCAAAAGATCCAACATTTGTAACACTGAGTCTCAGAAAAGGAGAAAGTAAAGTCGAAAATCTCTTAAATTTGTTGAAAGATATAAAACCTCAGAATCAAGAAGCTAAGTAAATCCCAAAGAGGATAAATCCAAAGAAATACATGCCAAGACACATCATAAGTAAACTTCTGAAGATAGAGGCAAAGGGAAAAAAATCTTGAAATTTAAAATTGAAAAAGCAATACATCAAGATCTGGGCAATCCTTTATTAACAGTCACCATTGCTAGCTACTGTACCTCAAGATGTGGAAAAATTTGGACCCAAAATAATGTTTAGCAATATCCCTCACCTCATATCCACCTTTTACCTCCCACTTCAGTGGCTATTTCCATAATATACAAAAGATAGTGGAGCAAATGTTCTCAGACTTCCTGAAAACTGACAGTCTACCCTAGAAAACATCCATCTTGTCACACAAGCTAGAACTCTTCATGCTTGTTTCCAATACTATCTTACACCATGCTTTATGTATTTATGCATTTTTCAAGTTATAGAGCTTTTACCTCCTCTCCTGAGAATACAGTGGCATGATTCATTAGTTTTGTCTAGTAAGATATTTTCTACCTTGTCAGCATATATTCTACCACTCCTTGTCAATTTAATATCACTAGTCTTACTTTTCTCTCCTGGTATCACTCCAAATAATTGTTCTCAGTTTCTCATATTTGTAGGCTATCATCATAGCCCACTTCTCTCTCTCAGACCTTAATCAGTCTCACTATCCTTAGAGATTTCAAGCTGCCCCTATCCATTAGGAAGTCCGAGAATCCATTTGAATGATCCCAGTTATCTTTCAATAACTCCTTTGAAATTTCCCCAATTTGCTGATATCTGTTTAAAAACAGGACACACCTTGGCCTTGCCTGAGCTTCCCAGTGCCATCACAATACCAGAGTCAATAGGACATTCCAGGACAGCAAAATTAAGGAGTTGCTGAAACACTATATTTGGTCCCTTGTATGTGTGTGTGTTATTCGCTTAGTCATGCCCAACTCTCTGTGACCCCATGGACTGTAGCTTGCCAGTTTCCTCTGTCCATGAAATTCTCCAGGCAAGAATACTGGAGTTGGTTGCCATTTCCTTCTCCAGGGGATCTTCCCAACCCAGGGATCGAACTTGGGTCTCCTGCATTGCAGGCAGATATTTTGCCATCTGAGCTACCCTTAAGTAAGTAAGTACAGTCACTCAGTCGTGTCCGACTCTTTGTGACCCCATGGACTGCAGCCCACCAGGCTCCTCAGTCCATGAGATTCTCCAAGCAAGAATACTGGAGTGGTTTGCCATTTCCTTCTCCAGGGATCTTCCCGACCCAGGGATCGAACCGCATTGGAGGCAGACGCTTTAACCTCTGAGCCACCAGGGAAGTCCAAAGGTCCTCTAATCTTCCTGTGCCTCTATTCATTCTCTGATTTCTCAGGGGAAAAGTGATTCAGGATCAAAATTAGAAAGTTAGTGCAACTTGCCTTTCCTATATTACATTTTATCCTATTACTCTCATGCTATTGCTAGTGCCTTCTGTTGCAGAGGAAATGTATTTTTTTTAATTGGAGGATACTTGCTTTATGATGTTGTGTTCATTTCTACCATTCGACAACATAAAACAGTCATAAGTATACATATATTCCTCCTCTTAAGCCTCCCTCCCACTTTATCCCCTATCTCACCCTTCTAGGTCATCACAGAACACCAGGCTGAGCTCCCTGTGTTCTACAGCAACTTCCCACTAGCTATCTATTTTACACATAGTGCCACTCTCTCAATCCATCCCACCCTCTCTTTTCACCACTGGCAGGAATAAAGACACAAACACAGAGAACAGACTCATGGAAATGTATTTATATTGAAGTTCTGGAGACTTCAGATATTATCCCTTCATGGGATACTATATTTTAAAAGAAACTGGGAGAAGGCAATGATAAACCCCAAAAGGGAATATATGACTAAATTGGCAATTCTAAAAAAGAACTTTGGTCTATCATAAGAAGCAACGTGATGTAAGTGGGAAAGGGCTAGGATGAGAGTCTGCCACTAATTTACCCCTTAAGGCCCTAGCACTGACTGTGTGAACTTGAACAAATCATTTCACCTTTCTGGACCTTGGAGGACACTCATTGGTATGAAAGGATTTGGACCAACCAATATTAATATTTCTTCTAATACTTAAATTCTAAATTACAGCACAAAAACATTTTCAATTGCTTACAAACAAAGCTGGTCATAAATACAACTTATCTTCCCCAGCTATGAAAGTGCAGAGTGAGCAATTAATTCTGCCTGGGAGTTTTGGAATAAACTTCATGGAGAATTATTTTATGAAGAGCAATTATACTTTTTTTTTCAAGTGGCAAATGATATAGAAGGACATTCCAGCAAAAGAGTAAAATATATGAGATAGTATACTAGTATGTTAGAATGTGCTATATCCAACAATAGGGATTATGGGTAAAGCTAGTATATGTATGTGTATGTGCTCAGTCGTGTCCAGCTCTTTGCGACCCCATGGACTATAGCCCACCAGGCTCCTCTGTCCATGGGATTTCCTTTACCACTGAGCCACTGGGGTTTTCAAGAAATAGGGAATGTGAGTAAAGTTGGAATATGAGAGTGATACTAAAAGTTCAACCTAATGTAGATTAGGTTCAGACTGTGAAGGTGCTTGAATACAATTCTCAGTATTAGGAATCAATCCCATATGATCAACCCCAATGGGTAGAGCTACTGAGGATTTGTAAACTAAGGAGTGACAGAATCATATCTGTGCTTCAGAACAAAATGTCTAGCTACACAGTAAAATTTATATTTGAGGAGAACAGCCTGGAGGTAGAGAGGCTTGTTGTTATAGAAATCTAAGCAGAAGAATGATAAAGATAACGGGGCAGAGAAAGGTGGGTGGTACATTTGTGGGAAAATAATATCAAATTAACCATGTTAATGATTAACATGTAAATCATGTAACCATGTTCCTAGATCATGAACAAAGCCCTACATTTCTTTCTGCCCCCGACAATCTCCAGTTTTTGGCTAGGCTCACAACAGACATAGGATACACACATCTCCAAAAGTTGAAGACTCAGGAATTTTTGGTTCTGCTAAGCATTGTAAGCTAGTTTTCACTTGAAGTAACACAGAGATGCTCTAAGTCAGTCAAAAAGTCTGGTTTGGATAACTTTAAGCTCTTATTTTTTATAAGGATTAATTTGACAGTATCTACTGACAAGGTAGGACTAGGTTTACAAGGCCTTGCCAGATTTTTGTTCACCTTTCAATCAGAACCTTTATTTCTTGTACCATATTACCTGTTGTCACAGTTATCAAAAATTATATCTTAAAGCTTATTTTATTTAACTATTCTCCATCTCAGTCTATTATAGGAACCCCCTCATAATATTCCTGATAGGTATTATCCAGCTCATCATCTGCCTAAAATTCCCCAAGGACGGAATTCCCACTATTTCCCAAGACACTTAGATTCAGAACCTAAGGGCAGAGGAGTTTAGATAGTCTATGACCATGTACCAATTTTCCAAAGCCAAGTGTACTATTTTGAGCATGCAATAGTTTGTTCTTGGCATCTCTCAACCACCTACCTTGTACTTTAATAGCATCCTGTTTATATGTTACTAGGTAAATAACATATGTACAAGCACTCATTATTTTAGCAATACTTATTGAAGTTTACTATGTGCAAGGCTTTGCTGTGACTAGGCAAGGGGAGGGAAAGATGGTAGAATGGGGTTAAATAAGGAAGTTAGATATAGGCTTACCCTAACTGAGTTTAAAATCTAGGACCAGATCACTGGTGCCAAATACAGCATAAGCCATTGGTGCCAAACATTATTTACCAAGCTAGGTATGATTAGGAACATGGATTGGCCACCTAAGAAGTGACAAAACCAACTTTTCCAATAAGTCTTCTAAATTCACCCAGTGACTTGCCACATGATGAAAACTGCTTATCTCTTGCTTTCAGTTTTGTTGGCATACTAGAATCTATTCTGTGAATGATATCTTCCAAATGCACCCTCTCTTGGCCCCATTAATCATGAGCACTATCCAGGAGAGAAACTAGATTTTAAAATGCTTCCTTAACGATCCAAGAATTTGCTGATGATATCCATCTAAAGAATACCTAAAACCATTACTCTCTCCCTGTTTGGATGTCGAAGATCTCTAGTTTCCATGAATCGCCAAGATATGCTGTTAGCACTTAGCAAAAGAGCACTATATCACCATATTTCTGTTTGTGACTTTTCAAAAGACTATTAGCAGGCATTTAGCCTTTCATCTGCACTATTCCGTTTCGTTCAGTCGCTCAGTCGTGTCCGACTCTTTGCGATCCCATGAATCGCAGCACGCCAGGCCTCCCTGTCCATCACCAACTCCCGGAGTTCACCCAGACTCACATCCATTGAGTCCGTGATGCCATCCAGTCATCTCATCTTTGGTCGTCCCCTTCTCCTCCTGCCCCCAATCCGTCCCAGTATCAAAGTATTTTCCAATGAGTCAACTCTTCGCATGAGGTGGCCAAAGTACTGGAGCTTCAGCTTTAGCATCATTCCTTCCAAAGAAATCCCAGGGTTGATCTCCTTCAGAATGGACTGGTTGGATCTCCTTGCAGTCCAAGGGACTCTCAAGAGTCTTCTCCAACACCACAGTTCAAAAGCATCAATTCTTCTTGATGCCATCCAGCCATCTCATCCTCGGTCGTCCCTTTCTCCTCCTGCCCCCAATCCCTCCCAGCATCAGGGTCTTTTCCAATGAGTCAACTCTTCGCATAAGGTGGCCAAAGTACTGGAGCTTCAGTTTTAGCATCATTCCTTCCAAAGAAATCCCAGGGTTGATCTCCTTCAGAATGGACTGGTTGGATCTCCTTGCAGTCCAAGGGACTCTCAAGAGTCTTCTCCAACACCACAGTTCAAAAGCATCAATTCTTCTGCGCTCAGCCTTCTTCACAGTCCAACTCTCACATCCATACATGACCACAGGAAAAACCATAGCCTTGACAAGACGGACCTTAGTCGGCAAAGTAATGTCTCTGCTTTTGAAGGTAAAGTATTTACAGTTGTAATGTTATTGAGTGTTTAATACATGATATACACTGTGTAGAATCTACATGTGATATCTCTTTTATTTCTCTTCACAAACCTATCAAGTAAGCAACATTATTATCACCATTTTACAGATGAGAAAACTGAAGCTCTGAGAGGTTAAATCACTCAACTAGTCAGAGGTCTAAGCTTTTGTCTGCCTAAGTCAGAAAACCAAGGCACTGAAGCATGACAGAATGCTGCCTCTTCAGCATTATGCTCTGTTATCTGACCCACCCTTCTCCTGGCCTACAGTAAAGGTATAAGTAAAATCTGAAGAGCCACCATGGTTTAAACCTTGGATCAATTTGGCTGTACTTAACAGCATTCAATAATAATGGCTGCAAAGCAACATAGTCCTATAGAATGAACATCTGTTTTAAGACCCTAAATTAGTATGTTTTTTCTGGAATATCCTCTTAGAAATGTTTTATTTGTTAAAACAAGTCAAAGTCTGGACACCTGATGTCTTTCTTGGTTTGTTATACGCCAACTATGACATGATGCTTCTGCATATGGTCTGGGCTAGGTGGAAGCATTGTACATACTTGGGACACTGGGCAGGCCCTCCAGAGTTGCCCCTAAATTCAGACAAGCAGGCCCTCTGAGGAAATGTCAGCACTAGTATGGCTGAGCTGGAACCATTGGTTGGCTGGATCACCCCAAACCCCCACTGGGGAGACAGACTTTGCCTGACAGCTAAGATGTTTGTGTTCTAAACTTTCCTTTGCCTTCTCTGCCTGGATATTTTCTGGTCTTTGGGATAGGTTCAAGAAACACCCAAAGGACTTCTCATGCCTTGAGGCTTAAGAGTTTCAGAGGCTCTGAGCCAAACAACTAGCCCAGGACTGCTATAGTCTTACTTTCCTGCTACAAGCCACCTGAGCTCTACCTGCTGTACCATGAAATCACTAGGAAACATTAATGTCATTGGCAGGTACCTCACTGCACATAACAGGAAGGGACTACAATTCCAGACAGTTTAACAGTTTTGGCAGGATGGAAGTATATTCTGTGGACAGATTGAATGTAACATCTTAGCATGCATTTGTGGGAGATGCTGCAGAGCCCATCAGCAAACCTGCCACATGGCCAAGTACATATGAGTGATGGAAAAATGACTGTGGTGAGAGGCCAGGGCTGGTAATCAGGAGGGAGATACTAAAACCTAAGGGAAATCTCTGAATTCCCAACATCTGTGAGACAATCAGATGAGGAAAGAAGGTAAAAAGCAACAGAAAAGCATTCGGCTGATATAGGTAAATAAGAAAATAAGCAAAGAAGATCAAATCTTATGTTGTGGCCAACAGGAAAGCTATAGGTGTCAGATCTACTTTAACATCCAAACTAGGAAATAAAATATACGATGGGAGTGCTTCAGAGTTAGACACAATCTAATTATGGAAGCATCTTTCCTTAGTCCATGATGAAATCCCGAAATTCCCTCCAACCACTCTAGGAAAAATGCAAACTAATGTTATTCCTTCTTCACCTCTCTCAATATAAAACACACTTGTACTACTAAAAACTGAGTCTGTCACCTTCCTATAAATTTGGTCTAACATTACTGATGGGAAAAGAAACTAAGCTAAATGTTATTGTATGTTTGTATTGATTGAAGTTAAGGTTTAGAGAGAATTGATCAGATAATTTTATTACAATATTTGAAATAAGAAGTTATAAAGGCTAAATGAGAGTTGAAGTAGTGAGTATGGAAAGGAATTGCTAGTGAGAGAGATTATCAAGGAATATCTACACAACTTGGCAGAGAAGGCAATGGAAACCCACTCCAGTACTCTTGCCTGGAAAATCCCATGGACGGAGGAGCCTGGTAGGCTGCATTCCATGGGGTCACAAAGAGTCAGACACGACTGAGCGACTTCACTTTCACTTTCACTTTTCACTTTTCACTTTCATGCATTGGAGAAGGAAATGGCAACCCACTCCAGTGTTCTTGCCTGGAGAATCCCAGGGACGGGGGAGCCTGGTGGGCTGCCATCTATGGGGTCACAGAGTCGGACACGACTAAAGTGACTTAGCAGCAGCAGCACACAACTTGGCAACTGACTGGATTTAGTGGGACAATGGAAGAATCAGTGATATTAGTCTTAGTGATTGGGAAAATAAAAATGGTGGAGTAAATTCAGAAGAATAAAAAGGTATTATAGGGAACATAAACAAGTTTGAGGTGCCATACTGAGAGGCAGAACAAGCAATTTGACATTCTAACTCAGGAGAGGTTGGACTGGAGATAAGAATTCAAGCAGGCATAACTTGTCTGCTCCTTCATCTAAGTATAAACTTTCTGGCTCTCAATCCCTATAAGCAGAGGCCACACACAAAGGATATTTGAAACTTTCTTCCCTTTCTCTACTTCTGCTTCTGCTATTCCCCTCCACCCATTCCACAGGTTCTTCTCTCCATTAATTATCTCTAAAACCTTACTGCAGAGAAACCTATTTGGCCTGTTTGTCTGCTTAACCATTCATTGTAAATGTTCAGTTTTAAGAATAGTTCTTTATTTTCCCAAATACATGTCGTTTGTGAGTAATAAGTGATCCAAGCAGATTACATTTATAAAAAGTTTCAACTACTTTGAAAATTATTAATATCAATGAGAAAAACCTAGAAAGGAAAGATCAGGTGAGTGCTACAGAGTTATAATGACCATATTTTCTGAAGCCAAAAAATGGGCATTGGTTTCTGATGAAAAAAGATTCATGTTCTAAAGTCCTTTCTGGTTGAATGAGGAAATTCAAGAGATCCAATTAAAATGGTGAAACATTGCAATTACCAGGGCATTTGGATTGTTTCTAGGGACAACAAGATAAGATATTTATCTTGGGAAATCTGGAAATTGCATAGAAAGGAATGCTAATAACAATGCATACATTATGTTTTTGTATGGCAAAATTGTTTCCTGTTATTATTTTATATTCTATAACTTTCCCCCCTCCCTGCATCAAACCTGGACTGGTGATTTGTTACTTATATGATATTATACATGTTTCAATGCCATTCTCCCAAATCATTCCACTCTGTCCCTCTCCCACAGAGTCCAAAAGACCATTCTATACATCTATGTCTCTTTTGCTCTCTCGCATACAGGGTTATTGTTACCATCTTTCTAAATTCCATATTTATGCGTTAGTATATTGCATTGGTGTTTTTCTTTCTGGCTTACTTCATTCTGTATAATTGGCTCTGGTTTCATCCGTCTCATTAGAACTGATTCAAATATATTCTTTTTAATGGCTGAGTAATACTCCATTGTGTATATGTACCACAGCTTTCTTATCCATTCATCTGCTAATGAACATCTAGGTTGCTTCCATGTCCTGGCTACTATAAACAGTGTTGTGATGAACATTGGGGTATACGTGTCTCTTTCAATTCCGGTTTCCTCGGTGTGGATGCCCAGCAGTAGGATTGCTGGGTCATAAGGCAGTTCTATTTCCAGTTTTTTAAGGAATCTTCACACTGTTCTCCATAGTGGCTATACTAGTTTGCATTCCCACCAACAGTGTAAGAAGGTTCCCTTTTCTCCACACCCTCTCCAGCATTTATTGCTTGTAGACTTTTGGATCGCAGCCATTCTGTGTCTCTTTCAATTCCGGTTTCCTCGGTGTGGATGCCCAGCAGTAGGATTGCTGGGTCATAAGGCAGTTCTATTTCCAGTTTTTTAAGGAATCTTCACACTGTTCTCCATAGTGGCTATACTAGTTTGCATTCCCACCAACAGTGTAAGAAGGTTCCCTTTTCTCCACACCCTCTCCAGCATTTATTGCTTGTAGACTTTTGGATCGCAGCCATTCTGACTGGTGTGAAATGGTACCTCATTGTGGTTTTGATCTGCATTTCTCTGATAATGAGTGCTGTTGAGCATCTTTCCACGTGTTTGTTATCCATCTGTACATCTTCTTTGGAGAAATGTTTATTTAGTTTTTTGGCCCATTTTTTGATTGGGTCGTTTATTTTTCTGGAATTGAGCTGCAGGAGTTGCTTGTTATAACTTTTGATTTAAGATACCTGACAGTCTTGGTGTCTGTTCCCTCTCTAAATAACCTTGAGGACTCAAAAGTATTGAAGGTCAGAGTGAGAAGGTACCTTTGATATCAATTAATCTGAACACTTTTTAAAAATAGTATAAATAAACTGAGGATCAGAACTAAGAAATGACTTGCCCAAGTTCACCCATAAAGTTAATGGCAGAACTAGGACCAGAATCCAAGTAGCCAAACCTCCCAGACATCATTTTTCCAAACACCAAGCCTCCATTTAAGCAATAGTTCTTCCACTCCTTCTTCACATCTCATCCCCACCCTTTACCTTGAGAATCCCTGGGGGAATTGGACCCACTTCTCGGAGGGCACAGTGTAAAAGTGCAGAATCCTCAATAGCTGTCATCTTGAATTCATTTGATCTAGCAGGAGCATCCCCTCCTCTCACTGAGATAGCTTTCTCTCTTCACAGCTGAAATATCTGCACTGCTGTTACATCAGATGCCTTAGGGTGAAATGGGACATCAAGGGAGAATGCAAGTGAAACTTGGATACATGATATTCCCAGCATTGCAGTCCCAGGTTGACAACTTTGCACTTACCCAGATTTGCTAGAATGTCAGCACATTTCCTGCATTTCAAGCTTCTCCTAAAGTTGTTGGAAGGACAAAACCTCCTATTCAAGGACAAAGACTCACTACTAAGAGAAAATTCATGATGGTCATATCTCATTCTTTGAGCTTTGTTAAACTCCTCCCTATGGTTAAGCAGGAGAAAAATATTACTTTGTACATTTTGCAAAAAAAGTGATTTGTCCCAAACCAATACAGCAAGGCTAGAAACCAGGACTTACACTTCACGTATCCAAGACCTCCCAAGGCTGTCAGAAAAACCAGTGGCCAGGAATGGAACAGGGATGGCTTATTCTCCCTCATGTGTGACTTCTTTACATGAAGTGAAGTGAAGTGAAGTTGCTCAGTCATGTCCGACTCTTTGTGACCCCATAGACTGTAGCCCACCAGTCTCCTCTGTCCATGGAATTTTCCAGGCAAGAATACTGGAGTGGGTTGCCATTTCCTTCTCCAGGGGATCTTCCTGACCTAGGGATCAAACCTGGGTCTCCCGCATTGCAGGTAGATGCTTTACCATCTGAGCCACCAGGGAAATAAGCTCCTGTAATTCCATTAACTATGTATGGCACTTTAGAAGTTTCCTCTATGTACTTTTGAGCTTTTTGAAGGAGGAATTGTAGATAGGTTGGTCTGTCTATTCCCAGGGTCTGGGATGCAACCAGAAAGTACATCACAAATGAGTGCAACAGGAAGAGTGTGACAAGAGTGCAAAGGGAGGGCCAGGAGAGGGTCATGGAGGGCTTTGCATGATACTCCTAGAATCTACAATTCTCAACATAGACAGAGACTGTGCATCTTTGTGTTTTGTGAAAGACAAAACACTTTTGACATTGGAGTATATAGCTTCATGACACATATTTTTAAATTAATCTTCCCAGTTACTTCAGTGCTTATACAAGAAGTATTCAGCCTTTTTTTAAAATAAATATTTGAGGAACACATTGTTCCCAGGCACTCACTCTAATATGTCGCAAGCAATTTGATTGAAGTATTGCATATACCTTGGGCCTGAGACCAAGTGTGAGAAATTTCACTCCATCAGAAAAACCACTGAGGCAGCTTAAAGTAATGGAAACTGGTGCCTTGGACTAAATCTGTCTCTTTCCTCTCTGTTTTTGATACCTGGCTAATGCCTTTGAAGGGTAAAACAGGGCATGTAGATTTAATACTTTGGATGAAAAAGGAAAGAAAGACAAAATGGAGAGGATATGGAGATGTGTTAAAATTTTTAATTCGGGTGCCAGCTGGTATCTAAAGACTAACACACAGATAAATCATGATCAATAAGGTGGAGTAGGAAGATGTGGAACACACCTCCTCCCACAAACACATAAAAAAATACATCTACATGTGAAGCAGTCTTCACTGAAACCTAATTGTGAAAGTGAAAGTGAAGTCGCTCAGTCATGTCCGACTCTTTGCGACCCATGGACTCTAGCCCACCAAGCTCCTCCGTTCATGGGATTTTCCAGGCAAGAATACTGGAGTGGGTTTCCATTTTCTTCTCCAAGGGATCTTCCTGACCCAGGGATCAAACCCAGGTCCCCTTCATTGCAGACAGACACTTTAACCTCCGCACCACCAGAAAAACTAATTGGAGAGTGGCAAACTCCAGTACAACCAAGGCTGTAAGAAAGATCCAAGTGGGAATCAGGTAGGAAGGAAAGAGAGCAATCACGCTGGGACTTGTACCCCTGAAAGAGGACTCAGAAGAGAAGGGGGATTACCTAGGCAGAGATTCTCACTAGGGAGTGAGCAGTTGGAGTCACATATTGGAGCCCCAGCCCTGGGGTCTGACACCAGGAAGATGGGTTCCCTTGGCTGGTTGGAGGACCTGTGGAGCCAACAGGCACATGAAAAGATGCTGAATATCACTAATCATCAGACAAATGCAAATCAAAACTACAATGAGGTATCATTTCACACCAGTCAGAATAGCCATCATCAAAAAGTCCTCAAATGCTAGAGAGGGTATGGAGAAAAAAGAATCCCCCTACACTGTTGGTAGAAACATAAATGGGTACATCCACTATGGAAAACAGTATGGGGGGTTCCTCAAAGAACTGAAAAAAGAACTACCATATGATCCAGCAACTCAAATCCTTGGTATATATCTGAAGAAAGCGAACACTAATTCAAAAAGATATTTGCACCCCAATGGTCATAACAGGATTATTTACAATAGTCAAGATATGTAAGCAACCCAAATGTCCATTATATATGCTGTGCTTAGCCGCTCAGTCATGTCTGACTCTTTGCAGTCCCGTGGACTATAGCCCACCAGGCTCCTCTGTCCATGGGGCTTCTCCAGGCAAGAATACTGGAGTGGGTTGCCATGCCCTCCTCCAGGGGATCTTCCCAACCCAGGGATCAAACCCAGGTCTCCCACACTGCAGGTGGATTCTTTACTTTCTGAGCCACGAGGGAAGCCCCCATCATATGAATGTGTGTGTGTGTGTGTGTGTGTGTGTGTGTGTGTATGCTGCTGCTGTATGTGTGTGTGTGTGTGTGTGTGTGTGTGTGTATAAAATTGAATATTATTCAGCCATTAAAAAGAATGAAATTCTGCCACATGCAACAATGTGGATAGACCTAGAGGTTATTATGCTTAGTGACATAAGTCAGACAGAGAAAGACAAATATTATAATTTATCACTTACATGTGGAATCTAAAAATAATACAAATTAATGAATATAACAATACATAAACAAACTCATAGATATAGAGACCAAACTAGTGGTTACTAGTTTTGGAAAGAGAAGAGGGGAAGGGCAAGATAGGAGTAGCGGATTAAGAGGTACAAACTACTATATATAAAATAAATAAGCAACAAGAATACATTATACATTATTGGGAAATATAGCCATTATTTTGTAATAACTTTAAACAGAGCGTGTTATTTTTATACTGAGTCATTTTATATTGTACATCTGAAACTAATATAATATTGTAAATCAACAATAAATAAACAGTAACATGTAAAAAAAATTTTCAAACCAGGGACACCCAACAGGCCATAATAGGTTCCATCAGCACTACTCAAGCCTAGAATATTTGCTCTTTTGACTGAAATTCAAGACTATGGCCATCCTTTTGTCTTTTCTTATGTTTACCAAATTTCTGTATTGTATTACAATGAGAGTATCTGTAGACAGATTTATTTATTTATTTATATTTACTACAGTATTGGATCAGTTCAGTTCAGTCACTCAGTCGTGTCTGACTCTTTGCGACCCCATGAATTGCAGCACACCAGGTCTCCTTGTCCATCACCAACTTCCAGAGTTCACTCAGACTCACGCCCATCGAGTCAGTGATGCCATCCAGCCATCTCATCCTCTGTTGTCCCCTTCTCCTCCTGCCCCTAATCCCTCCCAGCATCAGGGTCTTTTCCAGTGAGTCAACTCTTCGCATGAGGTGGCCAAAGTACTGGAGTTTCAGCTTTAGCATGATTCCTTCCACATAAATTCCAGGGCTGGTCTCCTTCAGAATGGACTGGTTGGATCTCCTTGCAGTCCAAGGGACTCTCAAGAGTCTTCTCCAACACCACAGTTCAAAAGCATCAATTCTACAGTGCTCAGTCTTCTTTACAGTCCAATTCTCACATCCAAACACTAAAAGAAAAAAGAAAGAAAGAAAAGGAAAGAAAGTGAAGTTGCTCAGTCATGTCCGACTTTTTGCAACCCCATGGACTGTAGCCTACCAGGCTCCTCCATCCATGGGATTTTCCAGGCAAGAATACTGGAGTGGGTTGCTATTTCCTTCTCCAGGGGATCTTCCTGACCCAGGGATTGAACCCGGGTCTCCTACATTGTAAAGGCTAAGGTAAAGGCTAAAGATAAATAAGTTGCAGGCTTATAGCATATTTACCCATTACAATTTTAAATGGTTTAGTTATAAGAAAAGGAGGAATATTANGGGTTGCTATTTCCTTCTCCAGGGGATCTTCCTGACCCAGGGATTGAACCCGGGTCTCCTACATTGTAAAGGCTAAGGTAAAGGCTAAAGATAAATAAGTTGCAGGCTTATAGCATATTTACCCATTACAATTTTAAATGGTTTAGTTATAAGAAAAGGAGGAATATTAACAATAATACTTAAAATTCATATAAAACTTTACCTTGTTTCAAAAGTCATTTGTTTTGAATTAAGTGTTCAGAACATTAAAAAGTGGTTATTTGTATTAGCCTACTCAGGCTGCCATAATAGACTACCATACACTGGGTAGCTTAAAAAACACACATTTTTGTCTTCATATAATTCTAGAGGACAGATGTTCAAGAGTAAGTTACCAGGGATGGTTTCTGCTGAGACATCTCTTCTTATCCTGTAGTTGGCCACTTTCTCAGTATGTTTTCACATTATCCTTTCCTCTGTGCTTGTGCAGGGAGAGATATCTCCAGTATTTCTTCTTCTTCTTAGGAGGTCACCAGTGCTATCAGATTAGAAGGCATTTATGCCTCATTTAACTTTAACTACCTCCCCAAAGACCCTATATCCCAGTAAAGTTACAAGGAGGGTTAGGACTTCAACATACAAATTTTGGAGTTGTACAAAACAGTATTATTGTCATATTTTACTGATGAAGACACTAAGACTCAAAGAGGTTTGGTAATTTGTACATACTAATAAGTTGAGAACCAGATGAACAGTATGAAAAGGCAAAATGATAGAATACTGAAAGAGGAACTCCCCAGGTCAGTAGGTGCCCAATATGCTACTGGAGGTCAGTGGAGAAATAACTCCAGAAAGAATGAAGGGATGTAGCTAAAGCAAAAACAATATCCAGCTGTGGATGTGACTGGTGATAGAAGCAAGATCCAATGCTGTAAAGAGCAATATTGCATAGGAATCTGGAATGTCAGGTCCATGATCAAGGCAAATTGGAGTGGTCAAACAAGAGATGGCAAGAGTGAACATTGACATTCTAGGAATCAGCAAACTAAAATGGACTGGAATGGATGAATTTAACTCAGATGATGATTATATCTACTACTGCAGGCAGGAATCCTTCAGAAGAAATGGAGTAGCCATCATGGTCAACAAAAGAGTCTGAAATGCAGTACTTAGATACAATCTCAGAAATGACAGAACGATCTCTGTTCGTCTCCAAGGCAAATCATTCAATATCATGGTAATCCAGGTCTATGCGCCAACCAGTAATGCTGAAGAAGCTGAAGTTGAACGGTTCTATGAAGACCTACAAGACCTTTTAGAACNATCCCACTTCCCTTTTCCCCCTTTGCTATCTATGTATTTGTTCTCTGCATCTGTTTCTCTATTGATACTATGTATAAAATAGATAACTAATGAGAATCTACTGTATAGAGAACGCTACTCAGTGTTCTGTGGTGACCTAAATGAGAAGGAAATCCAAAAAAAGAGGGAATGTGTATATATATATATATATATATAGCTGATTCACTTTGATGTACAATAGAAATTAATACAATATTATAAAGCAACTGTATTCCAATAAATTTTTTAAATACAAAAAAAGGAGTTAAATTTATGAATATGTACCCCTTAAAGTTGTTTTCAACTAAATTTTATGCTGTGATGGATTACGTTTATGTGGCCATGCTTGGGTGCTAAGTTGCTTCAGTCTTATCTGACTCTTTGTGTCTCCATGGACTGTAGCCTGCCAGGCTCTTCTATACATGGGATTTGCCAAGCAAGAATACTGGAATGAGTTGCCATTTTCCTTGGATGTTAAAACTCATTACTAGACAAGACATAGATAACTCTTTAATTTTTTTTATTATTGGGTTTCAATTTAAGATATTCCTGCTTCAAAAATGTAAAATGTTTATAACTTCTTAATTTGCTTTTCCAATAATGTCATAAAGCTACCATGGTGTGATACCTTTACTTTTAGTTTACTGGAAGATTTTCTACTTTGTAAAGTAATTATTCTCCAATTAAAAAAATAAAATAAAAAAGATTTTCTGTGAGTTTTGCAAACTGAACAATGCAGCTGTGCATTTTTTCCTAGGAGATGACACGAAAGATCAGGTCCACCCTAAAAAGATGAAAATTCTCACTATTGAAGACATTCAAAAGAAGCTGCTAAAGGCACTGAAAGCAATTCCAGATATTAGCAGATGTGTGCTCTTGTGAGTGTATAAGTACCTCTTCATATCACTTTATCGCTCATAAAGTGTCACTGTGTAAACTCCTTTCTGGGTGGAAGCCAAGCACTTTTGGAAGCTGAATAACTCTTTCAGGCAACTAGAGGTCTATTCATTTCATTAAAACAGTGAATAGTGCATGAACTAGAAGAATCTGATTTAATGAGTATTAAATAATTCATTTTCTGTATAATTTTACCTGAGATGTGACTGTAAAGTATGGAGATTGATTTTTACATGCATATTTGAACATAAAAATCCTCAGAACTGATATTTGTAAAGAGAATAATGTTGA
The DNA here is from genome assembly GCA_006408695.1 of Aepyceros melampus. Taxonomy (NCBI): domain Eukaryota; kingdom Metazoa; phylum Chordata; class Mammalia; order Artiodactyla; family Bovidae; genus Aepyceros; species Aepyceros melampus. Next base: position 104,989 of record SJXQ01002210.1, read on the forward strand.
GATACTGTATGTTTGTTTCAATAGTGATTTCAGCAGTTAAGAACATTTGATAATCATATTTTGAAATTAGCTAAAAGTAAGATAATTGGCCAAATAAGAAATTCTTTGGATATTTTTATCATAAATACTTTTGTAGAGACTAAAGTGTAATTTCCTGTTTCAATTTTTTGTTTTCTTATTAAAATTAGAAAACTTAAAGTGGTTTGGAAAAAATAAATCTTTTACAGGTTAGCATAAGCATTAATGTTTTGAGGTTTAATCTCCTCTGAATTAATTTGTAGATGCCAAGGGGGCTAGCATTATAAACATAAGTATTTAGTTGGCACCTGCCCACATCCCCAGTAAATCTATAACTGGTAGACTGTAAAGATAGGGTAAAAGTCAGTAAAAGTCCTCGAGAATACAAAGAGAAATTTTGATAAAGTTCTGTGGCTACAGCAGCAATGCTGCTGCTGCTACTAAATCGCTTCAGTCATGTCCGACTCTGTGCAACCCCATAGATGGCAGCCCACCAGGCTCCCTGTCCCTGGGATTCTCCAGGCAGGAATACTGGAGTGGGTTGCCATTTCCTTCTCCAGCAGCAATAGGATGATATTAAACACAGCTACTCTAATCTGTCCATCTTTGAAAATAATGTCACCAGGGAACAAATTAGGCTACTTAAAGAAAACGAGCTTAGCTAAAGACATCTTCAGCTTTCCAGGTGGCACAGTGGTAAAGAATGTGCCTGCCAATGCAGGAGACACAAAAGACGTAAGTTCATTCCTAGCTTGAGAAGATCCCCGGGAGGAGGAAATGGCAACCCACTCCAGTACTCTTGCCTAGAGAATTCCATGGCCAGAGTCTGACAGGCTAGAATCCATGGGGTCACAAAGATTTGAACACAGACTGAGCCACACACACACACAGGACATCTCTGTCATTTTAAAAGCAAGAAATCAACAGAGATCACCTTCTAGATTTTGAGGGGAAACAAAACCTGTCACACACATTGCTCTATTTGAAGGGAAATAATACTCATCAGTTCAGTTGCTCAGTTGTGTCTGACTCTTTGTGACCCCATGAATCGCAGCACACCAGGCCTCCCCGTCCATCACCATCTCCCAGAGTTCACCCAGACCCACGCCCATGGAGTCAGTGACACCATCCAGCCATCTCATCCTCTGTTGTCCCCTTCTCCTCCTGCCCCCAATCCCTTCCAGCATCAGAGTCTTTCCCAATGAGTCAACTTTTCACATGAGGTGGCCAAAGTACTGGAGCCTCACCTTCAGCATCATTCCTTCCAAAGAAATCCCAGGGCTGATCTCCTTCAGAATGGACT
>SJXQ01002210.1:107749-131986 GCA_006408695.1 Aepyceros melampus
TTGACCACTTCCAATTTGCCTTGATTCATGGACCTGACATTCCAGATTCCTATGCAATACTGCTCTTTACAGTATCGGACCTTGCTTCTATCACCAGTCACATCCACAGTTGGGTGTTTTTTTGCTTTGGCTCCATCCTTTCATTCTTTCTTGAGTTATTTCTCCACTGATCTCCAGTAGCATATTGGGCACCTACTGACCAGGGGAGTTCCTCTTTCAATATCCTACCATTTTGCCTTTTCATACTGTTCATGGGGTTCTCAAGGCAAGAATACTGAAGTGGTTTGCCTTTCCCTTCTCCAGCAGACCACATTCTGTCAGACCTCTCCACACACTCCTAAATATGCAGGGTCTGAAAAGATATCCACATATTCTTCCTGGTAATATATTAATTGAAGAATGATCCAGATGTCTTAGATAAACTGTAAATCTTCTTATAAAAAGATGAATGGTGAACACTAACACTTACCAAACAGTGTTTTTTATTCAATAATTTTTAAGTCAATGCTTAGTGCATTAATGTATTAGTTTATTTCAATTCCAGTAGTGATGACTTCAAGTCTATTTGGGGAAATCTAAAAATGCGATAAAAGAGCTTCATTAGAGAAAGAGGAGAGAAAAAGCAGCAGAGACAGGACTCTGCAAGAGGTTGTCACAGTACATTTCAGCAACACTAGCAAATGTGTACTTTCTGAAGATAAGAGATATAACCAAAACTGAAATATCCATGTCCCTTTTTTGAACAAGCAGGACTTTCCAATTGTGTTTAGTTTATAGAAACAAAGAAAGTGGCATTCTATGAAGTACCATGGAGACATAGAATGTGAAGCAACTCAGACATTAAGAGTTGAATTATGAAAATCAGACATCTGGGAAACTAATAAAGTATCTCTTATGGGCTTCTGTGGTGGCTCAGTGGTGAAGAATCCATCTGCAGTGATAGAGATGCGGGTTTGGTCCTTGGATCAGAAGATCCTCTGGAGAAGGAAATGGCCACCCATTCCAGTATTCATGCCTGGGAAATCCCATGGACAGAGAAGCCTTGTGGGCTATAATCCATGAGGTTTCAAAAGAGTCAGACATGACTTTGTGCCTAAAGTGATAACAACTTCCCAAAGGAATCTTTTGCAAATAGCTGATCCTTGTTGATTTAGCAATGAACTTTTAAAAAGACACTAGCAGAGCTTGGATGCAATATCACCATAATTATGAAAGAAAAGAAAAAAGTAGCAAACTTTCCAACAGATGAAGGCTACTTACCAGAAAAATGTGGCTACTTAGTTTGTGAAAGATGTGAGCAATAATTACCCAACATTTTTCAGTAATGAAGTAATTGCTTTTTTGAAAGGAGACCTCAAAGTAGAAAGACAGAAATTCAGGGAAGAAAAAGAAAGTCCATAAATTAAAATATGACCTGCCAAAACTCCCCCAAAAAAGAAATAACATGAAATATTATTACAAAATAAATATTTTTAAATATAGGAAAGCAAAGGAAAATAGGAATTATGTATTATAAAATATAGTAAGTTATAAGAAAAAAATTTTTAAGTGTGTTCTGTGTGCTAAGTTGCTTCAGTCTTGTCTGACTCTTAGCAACCTCATGGACTATAGCCCTTCAGTCTCTCTGTCCCTGGAATTCTCCAGGCAAGAATACTGGAGTGGGTTGCCATTCCCTCTCCAGGGGTCTTCCTGACCCAGGAATTGAACCCAGGTCTCCTGCATTGCAGGCAGATTCTCTACCATCTGACCTACCGGGGAAGCCCAAATGTAAGCTATGTCTAAGTATTTCTGCAAGATAAATGCCTAGAAATGTAATTATGAGGTAAAGATATAAATAAATTTAAATGTATTTTCCTAAAATAACTTGCAGAAAATTTAAACATGACAGCAACACTGTAGTCTCACAAACTTGTCTTAAACATTTGTACAAAAATTGTTCTTTTAATTAAACTTATGTGTGTGTGTGCTCAGTCATGTCCAACTCTCTGCAACCCTATGGACTGTCATCCTTTAGGCTCCTCTGTCCATGGGATTCTCCAGGCAATAATAGCAGAGTGGGTTACCTTTCCTTTTTCCAAAGAATTTCCCCAACCTCTATTAAACCCATGTCTCCTGTATCTCCTGCACTGGCAGGAGGGTTCTTTACCACTAAGCCACCACACTGTGCTGCTGTGCTTAGTTGCTTAGTCGTGTCTGACTCTTTGCAACCCTATGGACTATAGCTGTCTCCTCTGTCCATGGGATTCTCCAATCAGAATACTGGAGTTGGTTGTCATGCCTTCCTCCAAGGGATCATCCCAACCCAGGGATCGAACCCAGGTCTCCTGCATTGCAGGTGGATCCTTTACCCTCTGAACCACCGTGGAAGCCCATGGATACTGAAGTTGGTAGCCTATTCCTTCTCTAGGGGATCTTCCCAAACCAGGAATGGAACCAGGGTCTCCTGAATGGCAGGCAGATTCTTTACCTGCTGAGCTACCAGGGAAGGTTTAGAGGATGTTTTAAAATTGGGAATTATTATGTAAGACCTCTACATGCAAGAAACAGAACTTGCTGAATAGTGTGGATCTGACATTCCCTTCAAAAGACAGTTCCCAAGTTGAAGAGAACTGGAACTTCTGAAAATAAAGCCTTCAATTTAAAATTTAAAAATAAATAAAATATTTTACAGCTATTGCCATGTAGATCTACAGTGACATTACCATTCCCTATCCAGAAAAATGGAATGAAGCCACTTATGTTCTTTTACTTTCACTTTTTATTTTTTTAATGGAATGCTTTCACACTGTATACCACCATTTAAAAAACTCCACTGCTATGATAGGTTTTTCCAGTAGTCATGTATGGATGTGAGAGTTGGACTGTAAAGAAGGCTGAGCGCTGAAGAATTGATGCTTTTGAACTGTGGTGTTGGAGAAGACTCTTGAGAGTCCCTAGGACTGCAAAGAGATCCAACCTGTCCATTCTGAAGGAGATTGACCCTGGGGTTTCTTTGGAAGGAATGATGCTGAAGCTGATACTCCAGTACTTTGGCCACCTCATGCGAAGAGTTGACTCACTGGAAAAGACTCTGATGCTGGGAGGGATTGGGGGCAGGAGGAGAAGGGGACGACAGAGGATGAGATGGCTGGATGGCATTACTGACTCCATGGACGTGGGTCTGGGTGAACTCTGGGAGTTGGTGATGGACAGGGAGGCCTGTTGTGCTGCGATTCATGGGGTCACAAAGAGTCGGACACGACTGAGCGACTGAACTGAACTGAATGATAGGTGATAAGTGGTATTACATAGTTGTTTAAACTAAAAATTTAAAATCATATGGTAAAAGAATTCTTACTGAAGCTTGCATTTCTATATCTGAAAATTGGCTGTTCACGAACATTTCTCATTTTACTGTTGATTGTTTATTGTTTTTGATATTGATTCAGAAAAGCTCTTTACATGTTAAGTAAATCAACACATTTTGCTGGTTTTATGTATTATAATAAGTCTTCCACAGATTGTCATTTTTTTATTGATGTTCTTTTCCACTTCTGCAGACAAGCATTTTAAATTTTAAGGTAACTAAAATCATTTTGTGCTTAATTAAAAAGGCTCTCTTCCTCTATAATTTTATTTTCACTTTGCATAAATTCCCCTATATTTAAACTGATACATAGTGTACCATCTATTGATGCATCATAGTTTTTTAGCATATTCCTAGTCATTGGTTATTGCTTGTTGTCTTTTATTTATTTAAATTCTAAGCAGTGTTGATAGAACATCCATAACTTTTACATACATTATTTTAGTCATGTCTGTCTCCTTATGGCTATTTATTTTGTCTTATAATTACAGGTTCAAATAGCATTCTTGTATTTAATACTTTTCATGTGTAACCCTGCCACACAACCCTCAATGAACATTGTTACAATTTACACGCCCACAGGCAGTATACAAGAGATATCATTTCTTGACATCATTACCAACACTGAGTGTTGTTAGTCTTAAATAAATTTTTCAGTAGCAAAGTTTTGTGTTCACACTTAGAACAAATATGAATGACATTATTTATACCCAGTCCTTTGTATCTTTTTTTCTAGATTTCTTTTCTACTACTTTTTACTTCCTGCTTAGTTCATTTCTTGTGCCATTCAGGCAGAGGATGATGGCAGGGAGAAATTTACCCTCTGAGTAAATGGTAGACAAAATACACACGAGAATTCAGGTTGTTTCTGCTCTAAATAAGGGGATAACTTGTTTCCAGCAACTTATTTAGATGTTTCTTTTCTTCAATCTAACAGTCTCATTTTTTTTTTTTTTTGTCTTGTGATAAAAACATCATCTCAATTATATTTTGTTTGCTTCCACAGCCCATTTAAAGTTCCAGTGTATTCTGTTCTCACTTGTCTGGGGAAAAGATGGACTATGTCTGTGAGGCTGAATGAGATTCAGATTTCATATTATTTTCTTTCATTCCCTAGCATCATAAGGGGCAGAGCAGGGCAATTCATCCTTTTTCCACTGAAATCCTTCTCTGTGGCACAAAGCTCCAGGCAGGCAGGCTGGAGATTTGCCTGTCCTCCAAAGGCTGCAGTTGTAAAACTGCTCTTGCAAGATCAAACCCTTGCTAATTACAATACTAACATCTATTAACTTTTTCATTCATCGCAAATTTTCATTCATTTCTTAAGGCTAATACTAATTGCAACTTTAAGAAAATAATAATGCTAAATAGGGCAAGCAATCTGGGAACCCAAATGGTATATTCCCCTCCTGATACACATTCTCTCATTAGACACATTCACAGAGGAGGGAAAAATCCCTCCAAAGAGCTGGCACTGCAAATTATTATTTTTATAAATTATGTTTGTTCTAAGGTTATTGAATATTTACTAACATCTATTAACTTTTTCATTCATCGCAAATTTTCATTCATTTCTTAAGGCTAATACTAATTGCAACTTTAAGAAAATAATAATGCTAAATAGGGCAAGCAATCTGGGAACCCAAATGGTATATTCCCCTCCTGATACACATTCTCTCATTAGACACATTCACAGAGGAGGGAAAAATCCCTCCAAAGAGCTGGCACTGCAAATTATTATTTTTATAAATTATGTTTGTTCTAAGGTTATTGAATATACAATTTTTTTAACTTATAAAGTGAGAGTTTGGGGATAATCGACTTGGTAAGCAGTCTCAATGGAGAGTTTAAAATGAGGGAAAACATATTAAAGAGGAAATAATAAGAGGAGTAAAGTACTAGACCTTGAAACATAATCTAGGATAAACCAAAGGGACTCTTAATAAACATGATCTTTGTTAAGTTTGCTTTGGATATAACCAGCAAAGATCACAGGAATATTTTGCTAGTGAAGAAAAAACCTCTTCCCTAAAATGATTCCCATGCCTGGTCTGTTTTTGGCCTTCTAGCGAAAATTATCTTATCAAAATGGTAGCTAAAATAAAGTAAAATTACTTTCATTGGATGAAGAGAAGAATGCACTCTTATTTTCTTATTTATCAGTTTGGTAAGAATTCATTGACAAGTCAATCCTTATAATTAGTCATTTCCTAGTTATGCAAATTAGAACACTCCCTTGCTTGTGTTAATTCCTGGGACTTCTGGGTACAGGATAAGTTTCCATTCATCAAAATTGCATTTTAGGGCTTCTACTTCCTAAACTATGTTTACCATCACTGTCAGAAGCCAAATTAGCATTCCCATTTTATTACAGAATGAACTAAGTTTAAAGGGAGTAAATAGAGTGTATTCAGGTTTGTATTTGTATTCAGGTAAATGTCCACTAACTTGAGATGATAAGTATGCTTACTGTTCTTCAGCAGAAATGCCTAGCATGTTGCAGTCCACAAGCTTGCAAATAGTAGGACATGCAGAGTTGAACACAACTTAGCAACTGAACAACTGTTCTTTGACCAAAGTACAATAACATATGCAGCTGCATGTATGGCAGCCATATATGGGGCTTTTCTTTCCTGGTTCATCAGCTGTATTCAAATGTTGAAGATGAAATTTGGGAGCTGGGATAATCCACAGTTGTCCTAAAATAGAGATGATCCCCTTAGGACTTATTCTCATCCACAATGACATTAATTCTTAAGATTGGACTCAAGGAATTTCTTTCCATTCAACAAACATTCAGTCATTTCCAGAATCAGCTGGGGAAGAGCCAGTTATGGGCTCAGTGTGATGACCACTCAACGGTTCAGTTCCATCACATGACATATTTTGAAGAGCTTCTGCCCCAAATATTAAGGTTCCTCTTATTGGTAATCAGTAATATTGACTATGCCAAAGCCTTTGACTGTGTGGATCACAATAAACTGTGGAAAATTCTGAAAAAGATGGGAATACCAGAGCACTTGACTTGCCTCTTGAGAAATCTGTATGCAGGTCAGGAAGCAACAGTTAGACCTGGACATGGAACAACAGACTGGTTTCAAATAGGAAAAGGAATACGTCAAGGCTGTATATTGTCACCCTGCTTATTTGACCTCTATGCAGAGTACATCATGAGAAACGCTGGACTGGAAGAAACACAAGCTGGAATCAAGATTGCCGGGAGAAATATCAATAACCTCAGATAAACAGATGACACCACGCTTATGGCAGAAAGTGAGGAGGAGCTAAAAAGCCTCTTGTTGAAAGTGAGAGAGGAGAGTGAAAAAGTTGGCTTAAAGCTCAACATTCAGAAAATGATCATGGCATCGGGTCCCATCACTTCATGGCAAATAGATGGGGAAACAGTGGAAATAGTGTCAGACTTCATTTTTGAGGTCTCCAAAATCACTGCAGATGGTGACTGCAGCCATGAAATTAAAAGATGCTTATTCCTTGGAAGAAAAGTTATGACCAACCTAAATAGCATATTGAAAAGCAGAGATATTACTTTACCAACAAAATCCATCTAGTCAAGGCTATGGTTTTTCCTGTGGTCATGTATGGATGTGAGAGTTGGACTGTGAAGAAGGCTAAGGGCCAAAGAATTGATGCTTTTGAACTGTGGTGTTGGAGAAGACTCTTGAGAGTCCCTTGGACTGCAAGGAGATCCAACCAGTCCATTCTGAAGGAGATCAACCCTGAGATTTCTTTGGAAGGAATGATGCTAAAGCTGAAACTCCAGTACTTTGGCCACCTCATGCGATGAGTTGACTCATTGGAAAGGATTCTGATACTCAGAGGGATTGGGGGCGGGAGGAGAAGGGAGCAACAGAGGATGAGATGGCTGGATGGTATCACGGACTCAATGGACATGAGTCTGAGTGAACTCCAGGAGATGGTGATGGACAGGGAGGCCTGGCATGCTGCGATTCATGGGGTCGCAAAGAGTCGGACACGACTGAGCGACTGAACTGAACTGAACTGAATATGTTTCAACAGAGAGGAGAGGGAAATAGAAACTAAAGGTACTTTTTATTATAAATGCTGACCTTGCAAGAATTGCAAACACAGTTGAGTCACTGTTTTTATTACACAATAAAACAGAGGCCACTCTTAAGCTTAGTCATAAGAACTGCTTATCATATACAGCTTCTGAAATATGAGTACATACAGCAAAACTGGTAAAGGTAAACACTTATTCAGTGTCCTAACACTAGGATCATGGAGTATGAGAGTAAATTAAAGGAAAATAGAGATTAATAAATATGTTAGTTACAACATGTGTGTTCTTTTGCAATTAATCCATAGTCTAGCTTGTTAATGTTACTTTTCCCACTGTTTCTCAGTTTGGTTGTAGGTCCCTAAAGTTTGTGTCTGACTTAATTTTTGTATTTTGTGCAATGTTACTGCCTTTGATTTTGCTACTTTTAGCTTTTAATACTAAATAAAACATATAGTGTTACAAGAGCAGTGAGACTGTTGGAGTAGGTTGCCATTTCCTCCTCCAAGGGTTCTTCCCAACCCGGGGATGGAACCCTCATCTCCTGTGGCTCCCACATTGCAGGTGGATTCTTAACTGATTAGTCACAAGGGAAACCCCAAAGTGTGAACTATATTTGTATTAAAATATAGATACTCTAAATATTCAATAAGAAAATTTTTAAAAACCCTAATAGGTAGAACTGACAAAAACAAAACAAAACCTTCCATAAGACATTGGACGAAGAATTTCATTACTGATTTCGTTCAGATATTTAAGAACCAAAAGGTTTTACCTATTTATACTTTTTGAGAGGTTTTACAAATTAAAACTTCTCCATATGTTTTCAAAGCTAAACTGATAGAATATAAACAGTATAGCTCAAAAACACTATGGTGCAAAATTACATATAATAAACAGGAAAAAATCAAATGAGATATTAACAAGTGGGAAGGAATCCCACTAAACAAAAAGACAACAAAATCCTATTCAGTTCAGTTAAGTTCAGTTCAGTCGCTCAGTCGTGTCCGACTCTTTGTGACCCCATGAATTGCAGCACGCCAGGTCTCCCTGTCCATCACAAACTCCCAGAGTTCACCCAGACCCACGCCCATGGAGTCAGTGACACCATCCAGCCATCTCATCCTCAGTCGTCCCCTTCTCCTCCTGCCCCCAATCCCTCCCAGCATCAGAGTCTTTTCCAATGAGTCAACTCTTCGCATGAGGTGGCCAAAGTACTGGAGTTTCAGCTTTAGCATCATTCCTTCCAAAGAAATCCCAGGGCGGATCTCCTTCAGAATGGACTGGTTGGATTCCTATTATCATAGCTATTATTATATAATGTTTTCTGAAGTTTCTAACCAATAAAATTATTTATGAAAACAAACTGTATAAATATTAAAAATAAAGAGTGACACTTTGTATTGATCAATAATTTGATTCCCTATCCAAGAAAATAAAGTTAATCTGAAAAGCAGTTGTTCAGTAAAATGGCTAGGGACTAAAGAAATAATCTGAACTCATCAGTGTATTAATATTGAGGTACCATCACTTCAGCATTATCTAGTTGGGTTTTGTTAAAAAATAAAAGCAAGGGTGATTTAATATTAAGAAGTTCATTTCATAGTTTTTCAATATATTATCACCAATGAGAAAAAACATTTCATGTGAAATTTTGGACTGGGGAATTTTTAACAGATCTTATTTTTTAAAGACATTTTAGGTTCACAGCAAAAATGAAAGTAGGAGTTTCCCATATCCTTCCTGCCCACAAAAATTCATAGCCTCTCCCACGATCATCATTTCCTACCAGAGTGGTACATTTGTTACAACTGAGGAACATACACTGAACCATGATTATCATCCAGAGTACATAGTTTACATCAGAATTCACTCCCCATGTTGTACATTCCAGGTTTGGACAAATATATAATGAGATGTCTCCATCATTATATTGGCTTGGCTACAAACTTTGCTCAAGATTTTCCATAACATCTTGTGGAAACACCCAAATGAACTTTTTGGCCAACTTGATAGTATTACAGAAGGTAATTTCACTGCCCTAAAAATACTCTGTTCTACTACGCATCCCTCTTTCTGCCAACTCCTGGCAATTTCTACTCCTCAAATTTCTATCATAGTAAAAATAATTCTGCCTTTTCTAGAATGTCATATGGTCAGAATCATACAGTATGTAGTTTTTTACATTGGATTCTTTCATTTAGTAATACTCATTTAAATTTCCTTCAGAGGGAGTGATGTTAGCAAGATGATGAAATAGAAGGAAGCCTCTTACTCATATCCTCTCCCAACAACAGTAATTTGGTAGACATTCTCAGAAGAAATGTACCTCTGTGGGAACTTGGGATCTAGATAGGAGACTGTAAAATTAAGAGGAGTCCAAAACCAAGGAAGGCTCTTTGAAAAAGAAAACCTGTGCCCAACTGTGGGGTCCTAACTACAGACCAAGAAACAACTCCAAACTCCTGTGGACTAAGCTACACCACTTGACCTTGGTCTTGCCCCTGCACTGGCCCATGAAGTGTTTCAGTGATCTGGCTCCAGCCCCACTCAGCTGTAATCTGGAAGCCCTTTGAGTCAAGCTCACCAGACTCAGTCTAACTTTCCTTTCTGAAATGGCCCTGTCACTGGGCTCCCGTCTCTCATCTATACTCCAGGAGCAGTCTTGCCAGCCTGGAGACCATAGGGAAACATGCCTATTTGTGCCTCTGAAAGGAAGCCAACAGATCTCCATCTGACAGCAGATTTAAAGTGGTGTTGTGACTCTGTTCCAACAACTCCCAGCTGTGGTCCATGAGCAGGTCTGCCTACTCAAAGCCCACCAGGAGAAACAGCCATCAGTGTCCTTGGAGGTAACCCTGCCAAACTTGGTTGGACTGAACCCTGAGATGGTACTTTAATTTGGCTCCAAGCTAGCCCAGTTCAGTTCAGTTCAGTCGCTGTGTGTCCAACTCTTTGTGACTCCATAAATTGCCGCACACCAGGCCTCCCTGTCTATCACCAACTCCTGGAGTTCACCCAAACTCATGTCCATTAAGTCAGTAATGCCATCCAGCCAGCTCATCCTCTGTCGTCCCTTTCTCCTCCTGACCCCAATCCCTCCCAGCATCAGAGTCTTTTCCAATGAGTCAACTCTTTGCATGAGGTGGCCAAAGTATTGGAACTTCAGCTTTAGCATCAGTCCTTCCAATGAACACCCAGGACTGATCTCCTTTAGGATGGACTTATTGTATCTCTCTGCAGTCCATGGGACTCTCAAGGGTCTTCTCCAATACCACAGTTCAAAAGCATCAATTCTTTGGTGTTCAATTTTCTTCACAGTCCAACTCTCACATTCATATATGACTACTGGATAAACCATAGCCTTGACTAGACGGACTTTTGTTGGCAGAGTAATGTCTATGATTTTTAATATGCTATCTAAGTTGGTCATAACTTTTCTTCCAAGAAGTAAGCGTCTTTTAATTTCATGGCTGCAATCACCATCTGCAGTGATTTTGGAGCCCCAAGAAATAAAGTCTGACACTGTTTCCACTATTTCCCCATCTATTTCCCATGAAGTGATAGGACCAGATGCCATGATCTTAGTTTCCTGAGTGTTGAGCTTTAAGTCAACTTTTTCACTCTCCTCTTTCACTCTCATCAAGAGGCTTCTAAATTCCTGTTCACTTTCTGCCATAAAGGTGGTGTCATCTGCATATCTGAGGTTACTGATATTTCTTCCAGCAATCTTGATTCCAGCTTGTGCTTCCTCCAGCCCAGTGTTTTCATGATGTACTCTGCACATGAGTTAAATAAGCAGGGTGATAATGTACAGCCTTGATGTACTCCTTTTCCTATTTGGAACCAGTCTGTTGTTCCATGTCCAGTTCTAACTGTTGCTTCCTGACCTGCATACAGATTTCTCAAGAGGCAGGTCAGGTGGTCTGGTATTCCCATATCTCTCAGAATTTTCCCACAGTTTATTGTGATCCACACAGTCAAAGGCTTTGGCATAGTCAAGAAAGCAGAAATAGATGTTTTTCTGGAACTCTCTTGCTTTTTCCATGATCCAGCGGATGTTGGCAATTTGATCTCTGGTTCCTGTGCCTTTTCTAAAACCAGCTTGAACATTTAGAAGTTCATGCTTCACGTATTGCTGAAGCCTGGCTTGGAGAATTTTGAGCATGACTTTCCCAGCTGTGGTCAAAGAGTGGTCCTTCTCACCTGGTGACCTGATGGGTGACCTTCATGTCTGTGCCGCTAGAGCCAGGCCTATAGACTTTGGTCTGGGCTTTTAGTCCTAAAGCAGCCATAGGACTTGGTCAGGGCCAGTTCTGCCTGCCCAGGGACCCACCCAATGACCTGGCAGGAGCCCTTTCAGGGATTTGGCAGGAGCCACACAGTCTATGGGGATTCCCAGGCAGTGCAGCGATAAAGAGCCTGCCTGCCAAAGCAGAAGACACAATAGATGCAGGTCTGAGATTCAGGTTTGATCCCTTGGAGGAGGAAATGGCAATCCATTCCAGTATTCTTGCCTGGAAAAGTCCATAGACAGACGAGCTTGGTAAGCTACAGTTTATGGGGTTGCAAAGAGTTGGACATGACTGAGCACACACACACACACACACATACACACACACCATATATACACCTGATAACAGCCTCACTGTCTGTGGACCCAACTGCAGACCCTGGAACTGATTCTTTCCCTCAAATCCTCTGAACAAAGTCCTAGAGGCAGTCCCATACACCTAGGGACCAGACAGGATCCATATATGCCTGAACTTCTGGTAACAGGCCCACCAACACAGACCCCACTGTGAACTATATGACTTCTTATTCCAAATAATAATGTCTGTTCTCTATGTCTTGGCATTCTCTCAGGGAAAAAAAATGACAAGGAGACAACTTTTGTTTCAATAAAAGTGACAATTTTGAATTGTTAAAACTAGCTAAAGAAAACAAAAACAAAAACCTAGTGTAGTTATACTACTTGTAACACCAAAAGTGTTCAAGTGCAATGTGTCTCAGTGCTGGTTGATTTTAGGTCTTCCAGTTTGGCTAAATCTAGTTGCATTCAGAAAAGTCTAGATGGAAAAAATAAATCAAGATATAGAGTCACTGAAAATGACACTAATTTATCCCCAATTTCCCATATAAGAATGATGATAGTTGTGGTGGTAGATGTACTGAGGTCCTACATGCACTATGTTACCTGCTCATTTTCATATCTTTCTAATTTTCTAAGAATGCACTCATGGTTGACAGAGCTGAGGTGCTGTAGTGAAAAACACTAGAGAGATGTTCATGCCTTCAGTGATCATAGGCAAAACCCATTTAATTTCTTACAACTTATTTAGTAATCTGTATAGCAGTGAAAATACTACCTTCCCCAATAAATTACAGTTGGATTACATCAAAAATGAAGACTTTACTCTGTGACACACTTTGAAGAGAATATGGTGTGGTCACTCACCTAGAGCCAGATATCCTGGAATGTGAAGTCAAGTGGGCCTTAGGAAGAATCACTAACGAACAAAGTTAGTGGAGGTGATGGAATTCCACTGGAGCTATTTCAAATCCTGAAAGATGATGCTGTGAAAGTGCTGCACTCAATATGCCAGCAAATTTGGAAAACTCAAATTTTGAGTGGCCACAAAACTGGAAAAGTTCAGTTTTCAATCCAATCGCAAAGAAAGGCAATGCCAAAGAATACTCAAACTACTGCACAATTGCACTCATCTCACACGCTAGTAAAGTAATGCTCAGAATTCTCCAAGCCAGGTTACAGCAATATGTGAAGTGTGAACTTCCAGATGTTCAAGCTGATTTAGAAAATGCAGAAGAACCAGAGATCAAACTGCCAACATCTGCTGGTTCATGGAAAAAGCAAGAGAGTTCCAGAAAAATATCTATTTGTGCTTTATTGACTATACCAAAGCCTTTGACTGTGTGAATCACAATAAACTGTGGAAAATTCTGAAACAAACGGGCATACCAGACCACCTGACCTGCGTCTTGAGAAACCAGTATGCATGTTAGGAAGCAAGTTAGAACTGGACATGAAACAATGGACTGGTTCCAAATAGGAAAAGGAGTACGTCAAGGCTGTATATTATCACCCTGCTTATTTAACTTGTATGCAGAATACATCATGGAAGAAGCACAAGCTGGAGGAAGCACAAGCTGAAATCAAGATTGCTGGGGAAAATATCAATAACCTTAGATATGCAGATGACACCACTCTTACAGCAGAAAGTGAAGAAGAACTAAAGAGCCTCTTGAAAGTGAAAGAGTTAAAATTTTGTCTTAAAGCTCAACATTCAGAAAGCTAAGATCATGGCATCTGGTTGCATCACTTCTTGGCAAATAGATGGGGAAACAGTGGAAACAATAGCTGACTTTATTTTTCTGGGCTCCAAAATCACTGCAGATGGTGATTGCAGCCATGGAATTAAAAGTTGCTTGCTCCTTGAAAGAAAAGTTATGACCAAGCTAAATAGCATATTAAAAAGCAGAGACATTACTTTGCCAACCAAGGTCTGTCTAGTCAAGGCTATGGTTTTTCCAATAGTCATGTATGAATGTGAGAGTTGGACTGTGAAGAAGGCTGAGCGCCAAAGAATTGATGCTTTTGAACTGTGGTGTTGGAGAAGACTCCTGAGAGTCCCTTGGATTGCAAGGAGATCCAACCAATCCATCCTAAAGGAGATTAGTCCTGAGTGTCCATTGGAAGGACTGATGCTGAAGCTGAAACTCCAATACTTTGACTGCTTGGTGCGAAGAGCTGACTCATTTGAAAAGACCCTGATGCTGGGAAAAATTGAAGGCAGGAGGAGAAGTGGACGCCAGGGATGAGATGGTTGGATGGCATCACTGACTTAATAGACATGAGTTTGAGTGAACTCCGGGAGTTGGTGATGGACAAGGAGGCCTGGCGTGCTGGGGTTCATGGGGTCACAAAGAGTCGGACATGACTGAGTGATTGAACTAAATGGGGGGGGGGGCAAGGAGATATGTGCAAACCACACATACAACAACAAAAGATTAATATCTAGAATGCACGAAGAATTCTCAAAACCAATAATGAAAATAAAAGCTATCCATTTAAAACTGGGGAAAAAAAACATAAAGCTAGTGAAGGTGATGAAATTCCAGCCGAGCTATTTAAAATCCTAAAAGATGATGCTGTTAAAGTGCTCCGCTCAATATGGAAGCTATTTTGAAAACAGCAGCAGCCACAAGACGAAAAGATCAGTTTTCATTGCAATCCCAAAGGAAGGAAATGCCAAAGAATGTTCAAGCTATCATACAATCGTGCTCATTTCACATGCTGGCAAGGAAATGCTTAAAATTCTTCAAGCTCCGCTTCAACAATACATGAACCAAGAGCTTTCAGATCTACAAGATAGATTTAGAAAAAGCAGTGGAACCAGAGAACAAATTGCCAACATCAGTTGGATCACAGAGAAAGCAAGGAAATGCCAAAAAAAAAAATCTACTTCTGCTTCATTGACTACACTAAAGTCTTTGACTGTGTGGATCACAACAAACTGTGGAAAACATTAACTTAAAAAAGAAACTGATTTAGCTTTCTTATATCAAACAAGTAGTTTTTAAGACAAGAAATATTAGTAGGACTAGAGATACATTTTATATGATAAAATGATTTGATTTTATATTTTAATATACTGAGAAATTATAACAGTCCTACAAATGTATGCAACTAATAATGTAGTCTCAAAATATAAAAAAACAAAACCTGAAAGAGTCAACAGGATAAATTAGTAAATTCATAATCACTAGTAATCATTAAATCATAATGCTCTTAACATACCATTCTCAGTATGTGCTAGAGCTGTTAGTGAAAAAAATGTAAATTATATCCACACCTAAAACCATGCAACAATATACAAAAAAGGGTATGGAACTGAAAGGTGCCTAGAGAGAAATTAGTTTTTTATACAAATTTCTTGAAATGTTCTAGGAAGTATGTATTAATTTTCTCTAATGGTGTGAACATGATTTTCCATTCTTTTATTTAACTCTCCCAGAATTTCAACATTTATAATATGAATAATACTGGAAACAAACACTAATTCACTAAATTTTCTTCCCTATGATTACTCACATCTTCCTGATGTTCGTTTGCATCAAGTCTTTGTCCAATTTGGCAATATGCCAACTGAGTCAGGCCCATGTCTAATTCTATAATTGGAGGGCTGTGTACACCATTGTTGCTGCCTAACAAATGTTGTGATACAATCAGAGTAATAAGATGGGTAGCGTTTCCACATCTGTTAAACAGATACAAGAGAATTTTGTGGGTGTGCCCTTGATACAGTTTGGCTTTAATCTACTATTGGGTTAATCACCTACTAAACTGAACATATAAAGAAACAATTTTTTTTCTAATCTACAAATGCGATAGGAAGCTGAATTTGTAAAGAACATTGATGTTTCCAAAAAAATGAAAAATGGCTGTGATGTAGAAATTATGCAAGGAGGAAGTTCTGAACAGATATGGAAACCAAACCTTCTTTTCCCAAAACAAAGATGATGTTATTTCCATTATTACAAGAATTTCTTACTTTGTCTTCTTAACTGTTGTGTCCTTCGCGCCTTGAATATTGCCTGAAATATAATAAGGGTCTGTTGTGGGTTCAGTTGTATCCTTGAAAAAGTATGTTGAGATCCTAAACTCTGTTACTTGTGAATATAACTTTAGGAGTGAGGTATTTGCAGGTATAATTAAATTGAGATGTGTGGTTTTTTTTTTATAAGCTCTAATCCAACAAAATAAGCAAACACATAGACCTATGAGGAAAGCACCATGTTATAATGAGACAGAAATTAGAGTGATGCAGCTTCAAGCCAAAGAATGTCCAGGATTGATGCTACCATTGGAAGTTCATGCATGAGCTCAGTTGCTGTCATGTTCAACTTTTTGCAACCCCATGGACTGTAGCCTGCTAGGCTCCTCTGCCTATGGGATTGCCCAGACAAGAATACTGGAGTGGGTTGCAATTTCCTTCTCTAGGGTTTTTCCTAACCCAGGGATTGACAGATTCTTTACCAGTGAGCCACCTGGAAGCCCTATCTTTGGAAGGTAGGAATAGACAAAAAAGAATTCTATCCAGAGTGTCAGAGAAAACTTGGTACTATCAAAAACTTTCCAACTTCTAGCCTCCAGAACTGTGAGAGAATAGATTTCTGTTTTTGTAAACCTTCCAGTGTGTTTTTTGATACAACAGTCCTAGGAAACTAATTGGAGAAAGAAATGGTAACCCACTCCAGTATTCCTGCCTAGGAAATCCCATGGACAGAGAAACCTGGCGAGCTACAGTCCATAGGATCACAAAGAGTTGGACATGACTTAGTGACTAAATAAGGAAACTAATACATGTAAGTGTTCTCAGTCCTGTCCAATTTGTTTGTGACCCCATGGACTGTAGCCCATCAGGCTCCTCTGTCTATGGGATTTCCAGGGTAAGAATACTGGATGTGTTGCCATTTCCTTCTCCAGGGAAACTAATACCATATTTAGTAAAGACCTTTAATAAAACAGATAAATTGTATTTTCATATTAAAAATGTATCATCATATTCTGATCAATAATTACAGGAGAAATTTACTTTGGAGGAAATAAAAGGATCTATGAAAAGAATCCTATCTCATTTTCTTCACCTGTGTTTTGGAGAATTTTCTCATTTTCCTGTTTTGTTTCCATACCTAATCTTAAGTTATTTGTGTACAGCTTCATAGAGGAATTAGCTTAATGGATACATACTTCGTGGGAGAAACATAAAAAGCTGAAAACACAATAAAATAGTTCTGAGCCATTTTGTGCATCAAGTTAAAGACAGTATTTCAAAACTTCCTTAAGGGCTATTGGTTGCCAGGCACTGTGAGTGGGTGTTTCACACAACGGCATGTTGTTAAATTTTCAGTTTGTGAGGTTCAGGGACTATAAAGCCTTTTCTCAAACACTGAAATAAGAGGAGTGTCTAGATTCAAAATCGGGTTTTCTCAGCTCTAATTCAGCCCATTTATTTTATTTCAAAACACAATCTATTTGATTGGTTAATTAATTCAAATATACATTAATATTTCATCAAATAAATATTGATCATACCTTATGGCTTCGCCTGCAATGGGAAGAGTCAAAGGGGATGTGGGTTTATACCTTAACACAAATACTTGTCTTTAAATGAAAAAAATTGTAAACACTTTTAAAAAGTCTCCTCAAATCCTGTTTGAAAACAGATTTTTGAAGTTTATTAATTTTTAAATAATTTTTAAATGAACTTCTTCCCATTGTTCCCATTCCCCAACTCCTGGTAACCATCATTCTACTCTCTGTTTCTATGAGTTCATCTTTTCTAGATTCCACATACAAGAAATTTTTTTTCATTGACTTATAAAGCCCACAGGGTCCATGCAAGTAGTAGGATTTCCTTCTTTCTCATGAGTGAATAATACCCCATTGTGTATATTTGTATGTGTATCACATTTTCTTTATCCATTCACCTTTTGATGGGCACTTAGGTTGTTTCCATATCTTAGCTGTTATGAATATGCTGCAGTGAACATGGGAGTATAGATACCTCTCTGATATCTTGTTTTCTTTCTTTTTTTTCTTTTTTTGGATATTACCTAGAAGTAGGATTGCTGTATCATGTGGTAACTTTATTTTTAACTTTTTTAGGAAATGATCTGGTTTTCCAATTGGCTACACCAATGAAGGAAGTGGCAACCCACTCCAGTGTTCTTACCTGGAGAATACCAGGGGCAGTGGAGCCTGGTGGGCTGCCGTCTATGGGGTCGCACAGTCGGACACGACTGAAGCGACTTAGCAGCAACGGTAGCAGCATCAACAGTGCAGCAGGGGTCCTTTTCTCCACATTGTCACTAATACTTGTTCCTTCTTTTAAATGACACCTTTCTAACAGTTATAAGGGAGTTTCCAACAGTTAATGTGGTTTTGATTTGCATTCCCTGGTGATTAATGATGTGGGGCATCTTTTCAAGTACCTGTTGGCTATTTATATGTCGAATATGTTGGCTATCTATATGTCTAGAAAATTGTCTAATCAGTTCCTCTATTTAAAATTTTTGTTTGTTTTTGATATTGAATTATATGAGTTCTCTCTGTATTTTGGATATTAACCACTTATCAGATACATAACTTGAAAATGTTTTCTCCATTCTGTAGTTTGTCTTTTCATTTTGTTGACTTTTCCTTTGCTGTGCAGATGAATTTCAGTTTGATGTTGTTCCACTTATTTAATTTTGCTTTTATTTTTTTATGATTTTGGTGTCATAGCCAAAAAAATAATTGTCAAGGCCAACGTAAGGGAGATTTTACCCCTGCTTTTCCCAGGCATTTTCCTGTTTCAGGTCTTAATTTTTTCAATTCATTTTGTGTCCTTTCTTCAGCCACATTGTATGTGGCAACCACTGGATCACCAGGAAAGTCCCATTTTGTGCTCATTTTTGTGAGTGGTGTAAGATAAGGGGTCCAGTTTTATTCTTCTGCATGAGCTTATCTGAGTTTTCCATTTATTGAAGAAATAATCTTGTCCCAATGTTATATTCTTGCCTCTATTGTCACCATTGTGTGTGGGTGCTCAGTCATGTCTGACTCTTTGTGACCCCATGGAATGTAGCCCAGCAGGGTCCATGAAGTTTTGCTAGCAAGTATGCTGGAGTGGCTTTCCCTTTCCTACTCCAGGGCATCTTCCCAACCAGGGATCGAACGTGAGTCTCTTGCTTCCCCCACATATCCTGCATAGGCAGGTGCGTTATTTACCACTGCGCTACCTGGGAAGCCCACCATTAGTTGACCATATATAAGAGGGCTTATTTCTAGGTTCTCAGATTTGTCATGTTTACTAGAGGCCGTATGCCTTTATTTCACTTTTCTTTTGTGAATATACTGTAGGTTATAACTTTGTGGTTACATGGGGCTTACATAAAACACCTTACAGATATGTTTCTATTATGCTGATAACAACTTCAATTGCCTATAAAATTTACCCTTTCATAATCTCTTTTATACTTTTGATATCACAATTTACATCTGTGTATTGTGTATCTACTAACAAATTATTGTATTTATTTTTCATGCTTTTGCCATTTACCTGTTTATTAAAGTGCCATGTTAATTCTGCCATATAACGGTGCCACATAATACTGCCATATTACACTAAGAGAGCATTCTGAATCTGATTATATACTTATATTTACCAGCGTGTTATGTATCTTTATACATTTTTGTGGTGCTAATTAGCATCCTTTTGTTGTTGTTGTTGTTCAGTTGCTAAGTCAAGCCTTGTCCAACTCTTTGTAACCCCATGAACTGTAGCACATCAGGCTTCCCTTTCCTTTACTATCTCCTGGAGTTTGCTCAAATTCATGTCCGTTGAGTGATGTCATCAAACTATCTCATCTTCTGTCACGCACTTCTCTTGCCCTCAGTCTTTCCCAGCATTAGAGTCTTTTCCAGTGAGTCAGCTCTTCACACCAGGTAGCCAAAGTATTAGAGCTTCAGCTTCAGCATTAGGGTTGATTTTCTTTAGAATTGACTGTTTGGATCTCCTTGCTGTACAAGGAACCCTCAAGAGTCTTCTCCAGCACCACAATTCAAAAATATTAATTCTTCGGTGCTCAGCCTTCTTTATGGTTCAGTTCTCATATCTGTACATGACTACTGGAAAAACTGTAGCTTTGAGTAGACAGGCCTTTGTCAGCAAAGAGATGTCTCCACTTTTTAATATACTGTCTAGGTTTGTCATACCTTTTCTTCCAAGGAGCAAGCATCTTCTAATTTTAAGGCTGCAGTCACCATCTGTAGTGATTTTGGAGCCCAAGAACATGCTTGAAGAACTTCTTTCAGCATTTCTTGTAACATAAATCTAGGGGTGATGAACTCATCAGGATTTTTTTTTTTTAAAGAAAGTCCTTATCTTACCTTCATTTTTGAGGACATCTTTGCAGGATTAACTATTCTTGGCTGCTGGTTTCTTTCAGCACTTTGAGTTTGTCCCATTTTTTTCTGTCCTGCAAGTCTCTGCTAAGAAATCTTCTGATAGCCTTAAGGGGTGTTCCTTTGTATGAGACTGAATTTTTTTCTCTCTTGTTTAAAACTTTGAAAATTTTGAAAATTTTTTTTTCTTTGATTTAAGTAGTTTTATTATAATGTGTTTTGGAGAAACTTGGGAAATGGGAAATGAAATTTGGGATGACCTCTTAGTCTTGAAGTTGGACGGAGACTGAGGTCTCCAGTGCTGCAATTTTGGTGACATCATTCTGATGACTTCAAATAAATCTTCAGAGAAAAACAGTTTTTGAGGCAACGTTGGGGTTCAAAGTTGAAACAGACGTGGCTCCAAGCTTCATTGAGCTTTTGGTACAAAAAAGATATTCACGACCAGGATAATCACAATGATGTGATCACTCATCTAGAGCCAGACATCCTGGAATGTGAAGTCAAGTGGGCCTTAGAAAGCATCACTATGAACAAAGCTAGTGGAGGTGATGGAATTCCAGTTCAGCTGTTTCAAATCCTGAAAGATGATGCTGTGAAAGTGCTACACTCAACATGCCAGCACATTTGGAAAACTCAGCAGTGGCCACAGCACTGGAAAAGGTCAGTTTTCATTCCAATCCCAAAGAAAGGCAATGCCAAAGAATGCTCAAACTACTGTACAATTGCACTCATCTCACAGGCTAGTAAAGTAATGCTCAAAATTCTCCAAGCCAGACTTCAGCAATACGTGAACCATGAACTCCCTGATGTTCAAGCTGGTTTTAGAATAGGCAGAGGAACCAGAGGTCAAATTGCCAACATCCACTGGATCATGGAAAAAGTAAGAGAGTTCCAGAAAAACATCTATTTCTGTTTTATTGACTATGCCAAAGCCTTTGACTGTGTGGATCACAATAAACTGTGGAAAACTCTGAAAGAGATAATCCCAGACCACCTGACCTGCCTCTTGAGAAATCTGTATGCAAGTCAGGAAGCAACAGTTAGAACTTGACATGGAACAATAGACTGGTTCCAAATAGGAAAAGGAGTTGCTGGTTTTAGAATAGGCAGAGGAACCAGAGGTCAAATTGCCAACATCCACTGGATCATGGAAAAAGTAAGAGAGTTCCAGAAAAACATCTATTTCTGTTTTATTGACTATGCCAAAGCCTTTGACTGTGTGGATCACAATAAACTGTGGAAAACTCTGAAAGAGATAATCCCAGACCACCTGACCTGCCTCTTGAGAAATCTGTATGCAAGTCAGGAAGCAACAGTTAGAACTTGACATGGAACAATAGACTGGTTCCAAATAGGAAAAGGAGTATGTCAAGGCTGTGTATTGTCACCCTGCTTATTTGACCTCTATGCAGAGTACATCATGAGAAACGCTGGACTGGAAGAAACACAAGCTGGAATCAAGATTGCTGGGAGAAATATCAATAACCTCAGATATGCAGATGACACCACGCTTATGGCAGAAAGTGAGGAGGAACTAAAAAGCCTCTTGGTGAAAGAGGAGAGTGAAAAAGTTGGCTTAAAGCTCAACATTCAGAAAATAAAGATCATCGCATCTAGTCCCATCACTTCATGGCAAATAAATGGGGAAACAGTGGAAACAGTGTCAGACTTTATTTTTTGGGGGGCTCCAAAATCACTGCAGATGGTGACTGTAGCCATGAAATTAAAAGACGGTTACTCCTTGGAAGAAAAGGTATGACCGACCTAGATAGTATATTCAAAAGCAGAGACCTTACTTTGCTGACTAAGGTCTGTCTAGTAAAGGCTATGGTTTTTCCTGTGGTCATGTATGGATGTGAGAGTTGGACTGTGAAGAAAGCTGAGCGCTGAAGAATTGATGCTTTTGAACTGTGGTGTGGGAGAAGACTCTTGAGAGTCCCTTGGACTGCAAGGAGATCCAACCAGTCCATTCTGAAGGAGATCAGCCTGGACTTCTTTGGAAGGAACGATGCTAAACCTGAAGCTTCAGTACTTTGTCCACCTCATGCGAAGAGTTGACTCATTGGAAAAGACTCTGATGCTGGGAGGGATTGGGGGAAGGAGGAGAAGGGGACGATTGGGGGAAGGATGAGATGGCTGGATGGCATCACAGACTCAATGGACGTGAGTCTGAGTGAACTCCGGGAGTTGGTGATGGACAGGGAGGCCTTGCGTGCTGCGATTCATGGGGTCGCAAAGAGTCGGACATGACTGAGTGACTGAACTGAACTGATGATATGATGTCACATACACTGATATTTTAATAGATGCATGTAAGTTGAAACTTGTAGTCTCATAGGTAATACTTACATATTCCGTATTTTCATTCTTATTCTAAGTATGTAGTGGGTGCAATGAATCTTCTTTCATAATTTGGAGTGATTCCTTTCTCCCCGTAGATCTCAATATATTTGGAAAGCTGTCCTATTCCATTTCAAATGAAATAAATACGGAATTTCCCCATAAGTTTATTCTCATGTTGTTATTGTCTCCAACATTAAGTCAGTCCCCAAATCCCTTATTAACCAAATATCCCTTGGGCTCATATTTTCTATAGTTTGCTTGAGCATGCAAAAAATGCAACTGGTACCAAGTAAAGCAGGTCTATACAGACAGCACTGGTGAGAGCATCTTATTAGTGGTAACTTGAAAGTTTCCTAGCATTTCCCTCTCCATTACTATATTCCTAGCTCAAGTTTTCTACATTATCCCCAAATTCATCACTGAACCCATTATTACAAAACCCTGTGCCTATGACTTGAGTCAGTACCTGGTGTAATGGATACTGAAGAGCAGGTATTACAAGGAGTCATCACAGGTCTTCATCCCCACTTTGCTGAGGTAGATACAAAACAGTGCCAGAAGGAAGAGATTGCTTTGTAGGGCCCCTCCTACTTTTCAGTTTTAATTTATCATCATTTTGATCATGAGTGACTAGAGAGACTATGACTTAATTCCCTCACACTGTGTTTCTAGAATGTAAAAAAAAAAAAAACTGATAAAGCAATAAGACATTTACTTTAGGAAAAACTGAATGGGCAAAAGTTTTGAGGTGAGAGAACTTAAAAAAGACAACAGAAGACTTTTCCTTTCTGTTTTCTTGGAGTACAGAGGTTCCAAATTTGCAAATTTATTCAGGACATTTTAGAAAGAATATACAGCAAATACTAGGTGGTTATTCTCTTATTTATACATTTTTGTAAAGCTGAATATTATCCACTTGTGTTTAAATAAAAACTACCTAGATCAATGCCTTATATACAAAAGAAGCTTAAGAAATTTTTATGAGAAAATAAGTAAATAATGACAAAAGGGAATTAATGATTAATATGGGATATTTTTCTATCACCATTATACATCAGTTTATAAAATACACATCTCTTTTGGAATTTCTCATTGTGATCTGTTTTGTGTTTCATGTAAAACAATAGTCATGAGACCACATTATATTTCTAGAGTATTTCAAATGTTATCATAGGAAAACAAGCAATTTTAAATAGTTAAAAATTTTATTTGCATTTCTCTGATAATGAGTGATGTTGAGCATCTTTTCATGTGTTTGTTAGCCATTCGTATGTCTTCTTTGGAGAAGTGTCTATTTAGTTCTTTGGCCCATTTTTTGATTGGGTCATTTATTTTTCTGGAGTTGAGCTGCATAAGCTGCTTGTATATTTTTGAGATTAGTTGTTTGTCTGTTGTTTCATTTGTTATTATTTTCTCCCATTCAGAAGGCTGTCTTTTCACCTTGCTTATAGTTTCCTTTGTTGTGCAGAAGCTTTTAATTTTAATTAGATCCCATTTGTTTATTTTTGCTTTTATTTCCAGTATTCTAGGAGGTGG